>CAUYON010105757.1:0-43362 GCA_963573935.1 Arctocebus calabarensis
GAATGAATGAAGCTAAGTACATTCAGAAAAGAAATCAGACAATTACTGCATCGAAATATTAAGCAATATTAATAATAATAATGCAAAGAAAGTAACATTCACATTGTCAAATAAGAGTATGTCTATTATAGAATGCTTTGATTTTGGGGCTCAGTATGGAGTCATCAGTTAACTTCTTATTTTTTTTTCCAAAGTCTCAAAAAATAGACATCTAATATTTATAAATAAAAGTAAAAGATAATGTCAAAAAATAGATCATGCCAAATCTTACAAACAATAGAAAAAAAAGAAATATTTAAAAATCATTCTACTTAATCTGGATACACCTGATATTAAATTTGGAGAAAATATATTGTTATAAAGGGAAATTACAAACATATTTCACTTATAAATGAGGATGCAATATCCTAAACAACTTATTAACAAGTTTAACAAAAAATTAATGTTTAAGTAATGTACTTTGGTCAAAATTAAATCCAATTTGTTGGAGAATTAGTCGCTATTTTCTTTTCTTTTTTTGTTTTCTTTCCCTCGCCCCCTCCTCCTTCTCTCTCTGTCTGCCCTCCCCTTCCCCCATGCCCCACTGTGTCATTAATTGTCATTAATTGTCCTCATATCAAAGTTGAATACATAGGATTCACTAACTCTAATCTTGAAAGAAGTTCTACTATGGGTAAAATGCCTCCAAACAGAATCACATGCTACAGAGAAATATTTGGTAAAACAAAGAGGAATCGATGTGGCCAACTTCACTCTTGTGTTGTTTTAAGAAATTAGCCAGGCACATGGCTAAAGCTGAGCAGGAGGCTCACTTGACCCCAGGAGTTCAAGACCAATGTGAATAGCATAGTGAGACCTCAACTCTACAAAAAATTAAAAAATTAGCCAAGCATGGCAGCATGCACCTATAGTCCCACCTATTCTGTTTTAAAAAAAGAAAAGAAAAGAGAAAAGAATCAATTGCCACGGCCACACCAGCCTTCAGCAACCATCACTCTGATCAGTCAGCATTAACATCAAGGGAAGACCCTCCACCAGCAAAAAGATTATGAATCACTGAAGGCTCATTAGCATTTTTAGCAATGAAGTATTTTAAATTAAGGTATGTACATCTTTTGATGCAGTATGGTGTAAACATAACCTTTATAAGCACTGGGAAAACAAAAATATATGTGACTTGCTTCAGCACGACTTCACTTTATTATGGTGGTCTGGAACCACATCTATCTGCAGTATCTCCGAGGTATACCTGTGCATCATCTTATGGGTGTCAACATATATCTTACAGCAAGTAAGAGGAAAAATGTGGAAAGTTCAGGAAATTTCCTGATATAGCAAGCATGAAGTCCTTATGCATTCTCCCTCTACTTGTCATTGCAATTATTAATGAGTGAATGTGTTGAAAGGATGAATGAATGACTGAGTGAGTGAATGAGTCTGTTTTCCCATCTGTAAATTGATCTGTCTATCTGTCTGAAGGGAGGGAAAGAACATGACCAAAAGGATGGGTCTGGGTCTGTGTGTCAGGATGGTGGGGAGGGACCACTACCTTCGTGCAGGTGAGAGCTGGGGCTCTCAGGTGAGGGGCCGAAGTCAGACTTGCAGAGTACAGAAGGGGAGCTCCTTGCTCTCTGCAGCCTTCTTGCCCCCACTCCTGAGGGATCCCTCTCTTGGACGGCCAACAAAAAAGCCATTCACATGTTGCCACCACTGCCAAGCAGAGGAGATGGCACTTCTGACTCTGGTGACATCTTCCCCTTGCACAGCATCTTGGGCCCACCAAGATTGTCCTTCAGGGCTGTGTTAATCTGATTTATCCTGCATAAGATGGGGGAGGGGGGAATGAGAGGTAGGTGTGATTTGCTCCCAGCCTCTCCCTGTCCTTGTAGGTGGAAGTCGCCACTTTAGGAACAGCAGGAGGGTGGTCCCTGGGTTGCTACCTTGGAAATTTTGGCAAAAGAGCCCAAGCACTGTCCCTCCCACTCACTTCTCCAACAGCCTCCTCTCCCACCCTGGGTCTTGGCCTTCCTCTTTCCCTTATCCTGCACCCTCCCTGTCCTCACCTTTAATACTCAGAGTCCCTAGGCTGCTTCCAAGGGGGACAACACGTTTGTGTGTCTGTGACTGCTATCCCGGTGGCCCACAGCACAGACACGCCGAGCCCCCAGGAGCCAGGACCCGAGGGGAGCCCATGTGTACCGTGAAGGGGAGCTCAGGCAGCCCCAAATGTTGAGCTCTTATTGCGACCTGGGCCTGTGCTGGAAGGGCTGAGAAGAGGCAGACGAACCAGACTTTGTCTCCTGAAGAACAGATGAGCAACTGCTGACTGGATTTGTTTTAATCAGGGATGGTAAGGCATGCAGGCATGACAGCGACAGTCATGAAGAAGTAAGCGTGTTCTCCTCATAGGCCCCTAGAAACTGGAGGCAGGCAGGGCCACACCAGGAGGTGGAGCGCTGGGGTGGGCCAGGGCAGGAAACTTGGCTGTGGCTTCCTGGGGAGGAATGGCTGAGGCAAGGCACACAGGCTTAAGATTGGCTGGTTTGACTAATTTCAGGACTCTGGGGCATCAAATTGCCCCTAGTTTTCTGGCACCTGGCCTTGGGGTGATTAGGGTGGATGGACCGTGGCCCAAGTGGGAGAGCTCCATAAGGGAGATGGTGGGGCTGTGGCTCTGGGCTGCTTGGCCTTCACATGAGAGAACTTGCAGGAGAGTTTGCTACCTCTCGGAGTTCCCTAGCCCTGGGTGGGGAAGTCCCGTCCAGGTCAGCAAGGCCCCAGATGTTGAAGCATCAGAATATAGAAAATAAAAGGCAGGATGAATCCACTCCAGCACCTGGAACTCATCAGAGGACTGGATTTCTAAGAAAGCATAATAATGCTCACGTATTTAGAACATAAGTCATACTCAGGATCACGCCCCTTCCAGATTGGAAACCAGGAAGAGCATGCTTCTGCAGGCCTCCCTGGGGATGTTCCATCACCATCAGCTCTCTGACCACAGGTGGAGGGACAGCCCGCACACAGCTAGTCCTTCCCTCTGCCCCTCCATCTCTGCCAGCTTCCTGTGTTCCACTCCCCCAACACGTTTGCTTCCCCCAGCCTGTCCCTTTGCCTGTGCCACCCTGTGCCTGGTGAGCCCTCAGCCTACTCACCCCCTGGGAAACTTACTCCTGCTTCAAGTCTCAGCTTAAAATCAGCCTGAGTTCCACACCCTGAACATGGGTGCTTTCCAGGGCTGCGCTGAGCTTTTTACACATAATGACTTTGCCTGTGGTTCAGGTGCCACAGAAGTGCTCATCTGTCCATGAGCCAGATTTCTTTGCTCTAGTTTGGAAATCTACATAATGCACATGTATAATCCACAACCATGTTTTTGACCCAAACTTTCAGGAAAAAAAAAAATCTCTCATTTTGATTTTTTAACTCAAATTTTTATTTGTTTATATTTAGGTCCTTGCATTTTGTAGTATAAAGGAATTTTAGCATTTATTTTTTAACATATCATGTTACAAGAAATTGATGTAACAAATAATTACAAAACACAAAAACAAATACAAGAAATTTTTATGTGCAGGTAACAAATTTATAATATTTATGCATCCTAGAAGGCCAAGAGCTCTTTGTCACTATCAATACCAAAAGTATCATCTTCTTCAATTTCTGGTGTCTTCTAAAGACTCTCTTTCCTCATCCCGTTAAATTTCATCGTCCTTAGTTCCATCATAGTATTGCTGATGCTGCATTTTTAAAATAATTTCGCAACCACTTCTTTCTTGACACTGTTTCACGATCCTAGGATCCACACCAGGAACGCATCCTTGATGCCTGTAGGTGTTAAATCATTACCAACTGACTGCACCTGCCACATCCGCTCTTTCTTCATTGCGGCCTTCAAGGGCCCTTGTTTACTGACACATCAACAGGCTGCAGTTGGCTGGTTAGCCCACCAGGTATCACAGCAAGTTGGATTTTCTTTCTTTTTTTTTTAAAGATGCATGTCTTTACTGTGCTCATTCAGTTCAATAATCCTACACACATTTCTTCCTGTTTTAGCATGGGGTTTTCCGTGAAGGCTCTAGAACAGTGATTTTCAACGCATGTGCCATGAGAAGATCTTACATGTGCAGTAAAAAATTTCTTCTTATTAAATCATAGCTGTATACATTAATACATTTATGGGGTACAATGTGATGTGCTGGTTTTATATACAATTTGGAATGCTTACATCAAACTGGTTAACTTAGCCTTCACATTACTTTTTTAATTATTGTGTTAAGACATGTATACTCCACACTTACTAGATTTGACATGTACCCTTGCAAAATGCACCATAGGTGTGGTCCCACTGATTACCTTCCCTCCACCTAATATCTTTAAAGAATATAAATGCAAAAATATTTAATAAGATCCTAGCAAACAAAATCCAGCAACACATCAAACAAATTATATAACAAGACCAAGTTGGTTTTATCCCAGGGTCTCAAGGTTGGCTCAACATATGTTAATCTATAAATATAATACACCATATGAACAAAACAATAAACAAAGACCATATGATTCTCTCAATTGATGCAGAAAAAGCTTTTCATGATATTCAGCATCCTTTCATGATCAGAACACTTAAGAAAATCGGCATAAAAGGGATATTTCTTAAACTGATAGAGGCCATCTACAGCAAAACCATAGTCAATATCATATTGAACGGAGTAAAATTGAAAACATTTCCACTCAGATCAGGAACCAGGCAAGGTTGCCCATTGTCTCCATTTTTTTTAACATTGTAATGGAAGCCTTAGCCATCACAATCAGGCAAGAAAATGCGATCAAGTGTATCCAAATAAAGTCAGAGGAGATCAAACTTTTGCTCTTCATAGATGATATGATTTTATACCTGGAAAACCCCAGGGACTCAACTACAAAACTCTTAGAAGTAATCAAGGAATATAGCAGCATCTCAGGATACAAAATCAATACTCACAAATCAGTAGCTTTTATATATACCAACAATAGTCAAACTGAAAAATCGAGGACTCTATTCGTTTTACAGTAGTGCCAATGAAGATGAAATATTTGGAAATTTACCTAACAAAGGACATGAAAGATCTCTATAAAGAGAACGATGAAACTCTGAGAAAACATTAGCTGAAGATGTTAACGAATGGAAAAACATCCCACGCTCATGGCTGGGAAGAATGAACATTGTTAAAATGTCCATACTACCCAAAGCAATATACAGTTTTAATGCAATCCCTATTAAAGCACTACCGTGATACTTCAAAGACCTGGAAAAAATAGTACTTCATTTTATATGGAATCAAGTTGGGTTTTCAAGTCCACTGTGATTGCTTTTGCACTTTGTGTTAACATGGGCTTTTAAGGGATCAAAAACAAGCTAAGCTGGTGTTTTTTGTGTTTTTTTCTTTTTTTTGTACAAAAGGTTATTGGTGGGGGATGCTGCAGAGCAACACCAAGGAGGAGAGAAAAGAGAGAGAGAAAGAAAGAGAGAGAGAGAGAGACAAAGGTGTTTTAAGTAATCTTCCAGGCCTTCATGACCAGACTTTGTTAAACCACATTTTCATGCCTTCTTCATTCATTCATCCTTTTTCACATACATGGACAATAACTCTACTTGAAATCTTTTCTTTTGGAAATGTTTTTCTTTTAAAGATGATCATAGGTGGTAGCTTTGTCCCATTGCACAACAGGCTAGAACAACAGTGAAAGGTGTTTTCTCAAGGCCACTAGTTTTAACCACTAGTCTTTGCTCCTTTGATGTCCACAGTTCTGCTGGCTGGCGCATCAAACGTGAGCGGGACCTCATTCATATTGGCAATTTGGGACAGTTCAGTTGTAAGTCTTTCGAAGACTGATAGTGTAAGAATGAAATTCCAAAATGTGTTTCGCATAGGCTGCTTGGAGTTTTTGATGGTGTCTTCATGCTCAAACCTTCTCTCTTCATAAACTAAAGCCCCATTTGGGTGTCCCTGAGAAATTATCAGTGTTTTTTCTCATGCAGTACTTTACCCTCTTCTCTGTTGGCTAAAAATGCTTTTGTTGCAAGCTGATCATAAGTTCAACAAAGCCAATCATCATTCCATTGTGTATAGATAGATATCATTCTTGCTTTCTGGAGTCACACTTTTAACACATAAGCAGAAATAAAATAAGTAAAACCATTAATATATAAATTTGCATCTAATGAGCATAATGCACACTACATGGGGCATAGACACAATTATAACCTTGCCTCAAAATACACAAAGGTAATGCATGTAACCAAAACATTTGTACTCTCATAACATTCTGAAATTAAAAAATTTATTTTAAAACTAAGTACAGAATTAGTACTAGGTATAATGTGCATCCTTGTTTTTCCCTCAAAAAATGTGGGCAAAATTGCACATTATACACAGCAAACTACAGTAATCTGCCTGTTGACTCTGCCTGGATTCCTCTGGGCTCTCCGGGGAAACAACCAACACTGCGCGTGTGCCTGTGTGTGCAAAGAGATTTGTTATAAGGCATCAGTTCACATGGTCGTAGAGGCTGACAAGTTTCAAGACCTGCAGTCAGGACAGTAGGGAGCCAGGAGAGCCATTTGTGTTGTTCCAGCCCAGGGGCAGGAGAAGACCCACGTCCCAGCTCAGCAGTCAGGAAGGAGCGGAGCGGTCAGTCCCTCTTAAGCAGCCTCTCAGTGGCTTGGAGGAGGTCCACCCACACTGGGCAGGTGGTCTGCTTGACTCGGTCTACTCATCCCAATGTCAGTCTTATCCAAAAATACTCTTGCAGAAACACCCAGAGTAATGTTTGACCAAATATCTGGACACCCCATGGCCCAACAAAGTCGACACATGAAATGAACTGTCACATTATCTAAACATCCACAGATTTTTCGAACCTAAGCTGTCAATACCTCCCCACCTCTAACCCATGAGGCCCAGCAGGTTTTGCCCCTACAACATGGCTCAGACCATCCCCACCTCCCAGGCCTGTGGGGTCTGCCTTGCTTTGGGCCTGTCACTTGCCCAAGTTCCCATGGCTCTGAGTTCCTACTGCCTCTGTGGTCTCAAGCCTGCAGCGTTCCATCCCCTCTCTTCTCTCTCCACAGGCCCTTGCCTGAAACCTGCCTGCTGTCTCCTCTTGGCTGAAGTTCCCTCTTGTGGGCCTGCCACTGGGGCCTGCCCAACAGGTCAAGGTCACCTGCCGCCCCGGGGGATCCTGAACACCTCTTGCCTTTCCACACCTCTGTACGGCACCTGCCCTGCCTTCCCCTACGTCCTCCTCTGACTAGCACTAGTGTCACTAAATGCTCACAGTTGTTTGAACTGGACCCGCCATATACCTGCATACACATACACCCCACACTCACAGCCCCACGACTGTTCCTGCCTCCTCACCCCTTCACACCTTTCCAAATGTTACCCCCTCATAGCACCAAATGGGCCCTGCTGCACGCACCCATGCACATTCAGAGAAGCATTCCCAGAGCCCCAAACGGGGCCACATGCATGGATGGCTCTAGAGTCCTCCCCACTGGTTCTGCCCTGCCCTGTGGCTTCTGCACCAGGGTATGAACGCTTTGCAAAATACTTGCCCTCCAGCTCTACATGCCCAGCCTCCACCACAAGGCTGGAAGGATGGTCCTCATTCCTGACCTACATCTCACGGCCCTCAGGGATCACCAGCTGCATTATCCCTCTAAGTGTTGTTCCTTCATTTACTCATCAATTCGCTTATGCACAAACACATCTGGAAAGCGTTCTTTAGGACTAGCACTGTGCCACACCCTGGAAATAGGAAGGAAAATATTGTAGCACTTGAGCTGAACCTGGAGAGTCTGGACGTACCATGTGGAAATTCACCTGACAATGCAAGGTGATAGGAGGAGGCACACCAGTGCATGGCAGGTGCTATCATTTTCCAGGTCAGGAAGTGCTAATGGAAGGCCTGGAAAAAGGGAAGGAGGAAGGTGAGAGAAGGAAGGAAGAGAAGAAGGAAAAGGAAAAGAGAAAAGGAAAGGAGGGAGGGAGGGTTCTGCAAGGAAGCGAAATCGGGTTTCTGAAATTCTTTTATTTTGCCTTTTTTGAAACAAAATGACACTTGCTAACTACCATCTTCCCGGCCCGTGTCCTGGACCCTCAATGTCTAGATGACAACAGTGTACCCACCTGTGAGTTTCTTCTGAGCCCTCTGTCTCAGTCACCTGGCCTGAAGTCCAAGTGGCTAAAAGCAGCCCCTGAGCTGCTCACTGACCAGGCGGGCATCTCGGACAGCCTCTGGTGACAGCTCCTAACAGCTCTGCTCCTCTCTCTCCTGCTGGAAGGTCCCCAGGGACTGTTAGAAGCAGGTGCCCACTCCTGGCCCGCGTGAGTGGCTGGAGCCCGCTGGACATTCCTGCAGCCCTGGCAGACAGCAGAACCTTCACAGAGCCTTTCTGCTCAAGCATTGGCTCTTTCTGGGGGTGTGGCCTCCCTGCTTCATCCCTTCTGCTGCCCTTTTACTTTGTTTTGGTGATGCCCATTCCATCTTGTGAAGAGGGTCTTGGAAAACCCCGGTTCTGTACAAATCCCTGGTGGGTCATTAAGACCATCTTCAGATGATACAGCCTTCACCTCCACGGTATTGAAGACAGACTGTGTGGGGCAGCTGGCTGGTTAGATTTTAGTCCCTTGGACGTGAATACTCAGAATTTAAATTTGATTCTCTGTTGATGTAACTCTATATATTTCATTTTTAAAAATATGGCCACGAAGTCTAGGGTATTTGTACTATACCCAGCACTGTGAATCCTTTCCAGCATTTTCTTTTCTACCAAAATTCTTGCCCAATGCATCTTCATAGATCAAAAATACATCCAGATAGCAGTTGCCTTATTGCTTCCTCTTGTTGCTTTCATTTTATGGTGAATTCAATATTTTTTCAAAATGTTGTGAAATATTTAAGATGCACACAGTGTATATAGGATAATTCAATGAGCTATCAGGGGTCCACTATTCAAGGAAGGAAAGAAATCACTCCCGGTGCAGTGGAAGCTCTCTGGGGGCTGGGCCCTGCTGCCTGCTGGACCTCCAAACAGACAGACACGAAGTGGAGCTTATCATCATCATGCTTCTCTTTATAGTGCTACTACAAATGTTTGTATCTCTACACAGTAGATAGTATTTTTTTTTTTTACTGTTTTTACATTTTATTACAAACAAATCTTGATATATGTATTTTTCTGTAACTCGCTTTTCTTACTCAACAGGACATACCTGAGATTCACGCATGTTTACACACATAACGTGGGCTCATGCATTTTCCCTGCTGCATAGTACTACTGCCTTATGTGACCTTATCATGATTTGTGTATCCATTATTCTATTAATGAGAATTTAAAATGTTTCCAGGGTTTGGTTTTTGGTTTTTTGTTTTTTTGTAATTCGAAGAATGTTGCTCTGGACACTCTAAGACATATTCATCCATCGAAGTGATAGATCCGCTTTATCTGAGCAGAGTCCTGGGTAAACTCACCTTAGACATAATATATTTTTATTTTTATAAATCACTGGATTTGGCTTGAAACTTGCATATGGACACCAACATTTGCAGGTGGCCTTAGGGGTGAGCAGTATGGCTTGTCCTTCATGCTTGTTTCTGGCCCCAAACCTGAATGTCCCTATGCTGCCCTCCCCCTCAGAGACACTCTCTACCCCCTGCCGCAGAGCCCTGCTATCTGCCCTCACTGACAGAACAGCCCTGCTCCTCCCCAGCTGAGAGACTTCCTCCTCCTCTGCCTCAAGGCTGGAAGGGTGGTCCTCGTTCCTGGCCTACAACTCATGGTCCTCAGGGATCACTGTTGGCATTCACCCTCAAAGCGGTATTCCTTCATTTACTCATCAATTGGCTCAGTCATCTGCTGTGAAGCTCAAATTCACTCAGTATCCATGTTCACCTCCCCACTTCTAGGGTAGCTGCAGAAAATGTCACCTACACAACCAGGTGCAGCTTTGCAGGTGGAAATTGTTGACATTGGAGAACTCAATTTGGGAGAGACACGGGTCCCACCTTATTGAGAGATGATGGGACATACTCGGGTAAGAAGTACATTTTCCTTATGCGGACACAAGGATTTGCAAGGGGAATTCTTTGGCAGAGTGCCATTTTAAGAAATTAATGAGAGAGAGGTGGAGGAGAGGAAGAAGCTATGTGCATAATGCTGTAGACAGGATCTACAACCAAAGGGACTTACTTCTGGCCAATTAATTCTTAATTTCAGGAAACCCTAAACATTTGGAGAAAGGGAATTCACAGAGCACCTAGGGAAAATCTCACGGAAAAAAGCATCATGGAGGCTTAGAGGAATGTACCTTCCACATCTGCCAGTCCTGAAGCCCAGGTGTGCCTCTCAGAGAGATAATAAATCCCAGAAAAGAAATAGATGCATAAATGTCCAGACCGATTTGTTGACAGAAAGACACACTGGAACTCTTTGCCCCTGGTGTGGCCTGGGAGCAGCTGTCCCTGGGCATCTGGCATAGGTGTCAGCAGCATCCTGGGCGTGCTGACGACACAAAGTGGGTGTGCAAAAATATATAACTTTTCTTATTTTCAAGGATGCATTTTCTAATGAATTTTTAGGCAAACAAAAACTCTGATAAAGTTTGTTTCCAGGGGTTCACCTTTTCCTACCACTGGGCTACAATTATGGAGTTTATCAAAGCACGTTGGCCGGTGGTGTCCAAGTGGTCTTTGTCATCATCACACTTGTTACCCATCACCAAGTGGAAGATCCTGCCATTCTATATCCTGTGAGCCCAAAGCTGTGTAGAGGGATGTCGTTGAACTCTACAGACACTGCACTCAGAGCAGAAGCATCCTCAATTCTGGTCTTGCAAAGTCCTACTTGATTAACAGCAGTGACCTACCTGGAACCTAGCTCTCAGCCTCTGCTAGCCTGGCTTCTTAAGCTGAGAAAACCCAGTGAGAGTGGAGAGATCTTCGTGAAGTGACAGAGGCTTCTGAGGGTTCTGTGAGCAGCTAGGAGTGACAGGTGCTGGTGCGGAATGTCTCACACTAAGTCTGGCAGCAACAGAGTCACACCAGGGATTGAGCATTGAGACCCCTTGTTGCAGTTTCCACATGATCATATTAATTAGGCCTTAGAGCTTCTCCCAGGGCCCAGGTGGGCCTGTGGTAGGGACATTTGACACTCCACAGGCCAGATGTAATTAGATGCAATGGAACATGCTGGTGGTCCTACTGTATTAAAGAAAAAGTGGAAATAAATTCATCATAGAGAAAAGATCAAACCATGAAGTCACACAGAAAGGGAATAGACCAGAATGTACAGAATGTACTCTGTGTTGTGCTTGGAGCCAATTCCTGAGGTTAACAGTTAAATTGTCTTTTAAAGCCATTTTCTTTTTTTCTGCTGTTTTGAACTAACTCTACCCGACCATCCAGCTCAGATTCGGGAATGCAGGAGTCTCCTTGGTAACTCTGTCTGCACGCGGCTGGATGGAGCTGCTGCCTCTGTGGATCTGAGCAGAGCGCTGGCCTGCCAAGTGCTCTGGTTGCTCAGCTCCCAGCAGCTTTGCCTGGGGCCATCAAGGAAGGTTTAGAAACATAAGTGCCAAATAGGCCTGTGTTCAGAGGACAATGTATGCCTGGGTGACACAGCCCACACTTTCTTTCAGGATTTTTAAATTTGCTCATTACTGTCTGTTGCACATTCTCCTTTCTGTCTATATCCTCACGTCTCTGTTAAATCATCAGAAATGTGTCAAAATAAAATAGTACTCTTTGACCCAGAAATTTCCCCCAGGGAATCTAGCCCAAACAACTAATCCACAAGATAATAAAAGCTGTATGCATGAAGATGTTCACCGCAGCATTTTTTATACTGGTAACACATAACGACTTACATAAGAAATAATAGAAAGACAATTATGTAAATTGTGGTATATCCAGGCAATATATTATTATGCAGTCAATAAAATTATAACTAACAATATGTAGCAACAGAGAAAACTACATCTCATAATTTTAAATTTTAAAAGATTACAATATTATAATAAGTAAAAAATATATGCACAAGACAAGGGGCTAAAAGGGAATGCACAAAATAATACTAGTTATTATTCTAGATGAGTAGCTTTAAACACAAGTTCTCTTTTGCTTGTGTAATTAACAAGAATGAATAGCAAGCACCCTTAGCATCTTGAAATATAAATCAATGTCATAATTACCATTTTTTTAAAACTAAGCCTATTAGGCATGGGTCTAAGTCAGTAAATAAAAAGAAAGCCAGAACTTTTTCAAATCTGAAAAATTATCTGTTTTCTTCAAGGCAATAAAGCTGCTCTATTTTCTACCCCCTACTTGTTTTAGTTTCTTTAGGTAAGATGCTAATTTGTATTACCTATTTTTTTAATGCTCCTCCAAATTTAAGATTTTCAGATAACTATTTTTCTATTCATCTCCTCATCTGTGCTGTATCAGTTTGGCCCTTCTCTTTCACCACTACAGACTCAGAGAATCATTGCATGTTAGCCAGGTGTGGTGGTAGGTTCTTGTCCTCTCAGGTACTGAGGAGGCTGAAGTGGGAGGATTACTCTAGTCCAGGAGTTCAAGGCTGCAGTGAGCAATGATCCCATCTGTGAATAGCTATTGAACTCCAGCCTTAGGAATATAGCAAGACCCTAAGAAAATAAGTAAATGAATTTTTTAAAATATATAAAAAAAAAACACTACTGCATGTTAGAATGGAAAGGGATACTGAAGTTCTTATGTCCAAGGTTTCTCAAACTGGGGTCAGTTGGAGGCGGAGAGGTACAGTCCATTTCAATGGACTGAATGTTTGTGTTCCCAGGTGATATAGTTAGGAGGTGGAACACTCAGCAGGTGATTGAGTGAGGGGCCCTTAGAAGGAGCTCTCAGATTAGTGCTTGTGATGGCTGATTTTGGGTGCCAATTTGATCAAACATTTCAGAAAGCTGATACAGCGTTACTCTCAATGCTTTAGCAAGGCTGAGCTCTCCCTCTTCTGCTGAAAGGGAAATGCAAGTGGTTTTGCTTTTGATTACACTGATTGGGCTGCTCCAGGTATGTCCCTGAGGGTGTTTCCAGAGGATGTTGATTTGCGATCTGAAGAACTGAGTGGGAAAGATTCACCCTCCATGTGGGCAGGCACTTTCTAATCAGCCAGATGGAACGAAAGGCTGGAGGAAGGGGTAATTTTTCCCTCTCTTTCCTGGAGCTGGGACACCCTTCTCCTGCCTTTGGATGTCCGAACTCTAGGTTCTCTGGCCTTCTGACTCCAGGACTCACACCAGAGTGTAATGCCAGCCTAGGAGAGCCATAGGCACCTTACTCCAACCTCTGAGAGCCACTGTATGAGTGAACCCAGCAAAGCCACCAGGGTGGGGCTGCCCAGCTCCTTTGGAACCCAGCCCCCACCTAGTGAGTTCAGATGGTAGGACATGGTGTCAAAGAAGACAGAATGGCTAAGACTTAATGTTGTTTGTCCCATTGGGTCTTGGTCTTGGAATCTATTACTGCTTCTTTCCTATTTCTCCCTTTTGTAATAAATATACCTGTCCTGTGGAAACAACATCACTTGTTTGATTTCACAGATCATAGCTGGGGGAAAATTTGACTTAAAATGAATCATGCCTGAGTATCACCCAAATTTGATTTAGAAACTCTGGATTTTTAGACTTTTAAGTTGATGCTGCAACAAGTGAAGGCTTTGGGGGCTATTGGGATGGAAGAAATATATTTTGAACATGAGAAAGACATGAATTTGGGGTTGAGGGTCAGGACAGTATGTGGGTTGAATGTGTCTTCTCTAAAATTCAAGTGTTGTCAATGTGATGGTATGAAGAGGTGGGGCCTTTAAAAAGTGATTGGGCCAGCTGAATAAGATTGGACACCCTCATTAAAAAAAAAAAAAGTTTGACAGAGGGAATGTATCCCTTTTGTTCTTCCACCTTCAGCCATGGTGGGACACAGCATTCTTTACTTCTAGAGTATGCAGCAACAATCTCCCCATCTCTGCCTCATCTCAGTGCCTTTGTGCAGGCTCTGCCCATGGCCAGGATGATGTTCATTCAACTGGCACCTTCCCATCCTTTAAATCTCAGCTTCAGTATCAACCTTCAGAGACATTTTCCTGACCAGCATCTCTGAAGTAGGACCCCTGTCACTTAACTTCAGGCCTGTGCTCATTTTCTTCATGCCTCCCATCATAGTTTGTACATCCTTATATGTCTGTCTTGTTTTTCCCTTGTGCCAGCCTTGTTGGTGGTGTCATCACCTTCACACATCTAGGGTAGACCCACACTAAGCATGTGGTAAACTTCCAGCCTAATTTAGCCTTGTACCAACCTTTACTTTTCATGGAATCCCTTCAGCCACCTGTTCTACAGGACATTCTTTTGCAGACCAAAGAGCCTGGCCTTTCCCATGGTTCCCAAAGAAGCTCTGCTCTTCCACCTTGGTACAACCAAACGCAGGCTGACTCAGGAAGCAGGGGAGCACATATCTTGTACATTAGCCTGAAAGTGGAACTTAGTATTCTCACATTTTGTGTCACAAAAGGGGGGGTGTCATGTGATTGGACATTGTGTGGGACACCTGCAGATGAGCTTGTTCTTCTAAGAACAACCATGAGTTCTAAGAAGTTGACTAAGTATATCTAAAGTATTGACTAGCTAGCACTCAAGGCTACATTTGAGAAACTGGATACCTCTTCAACACAACAGCAGAGAATTTATGTCTCTTGTTTCCATCAAAGAAGGTTGTTGGAAATAAAGTTAAGCATAAAAAGGATGTTGAGATTTTATTTTTGTTGTTGTTGTTTTCCTTTTTAGCCTGTAACCAAGCCATCAGATATGATGGCTTTTAGCAGAAAGTGGCTGCTTTGTGTACCTCTGATGTCTACGGTCCCCTGTAAGGCTTTCTTAGCAGACCTCACAGGAGGCAGGGAGGGACTGCTCAAGAAATCTCATGGTTTCCAAGCATGACCTCATCCTCCCTAGGATGAGCAGTTTCAAAATGTGGACACATCAAACGTATTAATGGCCAGTGAAATCCTTGAAGAGGTGAGAGGCAACATGACCCCAGGTAGATGTGTGGGCCACCTGTCAAAGAAACAGTAGTGAGGCAGGTTGGGGCAAGGGCGGGGCAGTGGGAGCATGAAGATACTCTCTTCTGATTGCTTCCATGTTGCGGGTGAATAGAGAATTGAGGCCAACTCCCACACAGCATTGGAAATTTAAGGAGAGAAGAGTATGGAATGGTGTCTGGGAGAGGAAGCCCACTGACTGACAAACTGCAAGGGGACTGGCCACTGAGGAGTGGTCATAAATGTAGAGAGACATCCATCAGCGCTGGTTGATCTTTCCTTCAGACTGTTAGGGTGCACATGTAGAGTAAGTAGAGAGATGCAAACAGCAGGGGAGGGTTTTTCTAGGCAAGCATGAAGAAGACAGGGAGGCTAACTGAGTCGTAAATATTTGCCAGAGACTGATTAAAATGATAGATTATGGTTTTACAGTTTCAGACTTTATGTTTAAGTCTTTAATACATTTTGAGAAAATGTGGGGGTGAAAGCTTCTTAACATTAGATTTGGCAATGATTTTTTAGATATGACCCCAAAACACAAACAACAAAAAGTGAAAATAGACAAATGAGACTACATCAAACTATGAATCTTTCTGTACACAAAGGCAACCATCAACAGAATGAGAGACAGCCTTCAGAAATCGGAGAAAATACATGCAAACCATATATCCTGTATGGGGTTAATATCTGAAATATATAAGGAACCCAACTGAACAACAAGAAAACAAATAACCGAAATAAAAATGGACAAAGAACCTGAAAGGACATTTCTCAAAAGAAAACATACAAATGGCCAACTGCTAAGGAAAAAATGCTCGATGTCACTAATTGTCAGAAAACTGCAAATTAAAATCACAATGAGATATCAACTCATAGCTGTTAGAATGACTACTATCAAAAAGATAAAAGGTAGGCATTGGTGAGGATGTGAAGAAAAGGGAAACCTTGTATACTATCGGTGGGACTGTAAATTAGTATAACCATTATGGAAAACAGTATGGTGGTTCCTCAATAAATTAAACATAGAATTACCATATGATCTAGCAATCTCATTTTGGGGTATATATTCAAAGAAAATGAAATTGGTATGTCAAAGACATATCTGCACTCCTATGTTCATTGAAGCCAAGATACAGAATTAATGTGTCTATCAAGACATGAATGGATAAAGAAAATGTGGTATATATTCATAGTGGAATACTATTTGGCCAAAAAAAAAAGAATGAAATCCTGTCATTTGCATCAACATGGATGGAAGTGGAGATCATTATGTTAAGTAAAACAAACCAGATGT
Source organism: Arctocebus calabarensis (assembly GCA_963573935.1). Classification (NCBI taxonomy): domain Eukaryota; kingdom Metazoa; phylum Chordata; class Mammalia; order Primates; family Lorisidae; genus Arctocebus; species Arctocebus calabarensis. The sequence goes on from CAUYON010105757.1 coordinate 16,407, forward strand.
GGAAAGACAAACACTGTATGATCTCACTTCTATGTGGAGTGTAAAAAGTGGAACTCTCACAGGTGAAGAGTAAAATGGTGATTACCAGGATTTGTGTGGGGGGGTAGGGGGGTGGGGGGTGGTTGGAAATAGAGAGATGTTGGTCAAAGGGTACAAGGTTTTTGTTAGGAATGATGGCAGGCACTGTTCTCCTAAATAAACCTTACATGCAGGGTGCTGCCAGACACGTGCCCTCATCTGGAGTTATTTATTCCCTACAAGGCCTTCTGTCACAGATAAAGTTAGAAGATACTCCTAGGCCCTTAGTTCTGGCCAAGGACCCAGTGCACTTTGTGCACTCAGTAAAGTATTGACTAGCTAGAAATTTAGTCTAGAGTAGGAATGCTTTGAAAACATAACCACTTTGAAATTAGGGGAATATTTTGTAACCTCGTAACCTAAAGGGGGATCTATTTAATGTATGCTGTGATGATTGACAACATTGCTAATGTTTACTTTTGCTATGAGAGTATAAAAATAACAAAGGGAACAGGAAAGCCGGGCAGTGCTTTGAGGAGATATCTATCCTCACTGCTCTCTGGAATTGTGGCATTTCTGTAAATACAGTGAAACTGTTGATCTCTCCTCTGCTTCTCCTTTAATTGGCTTAGGCAACTCCTTGGTCCAGAAACAGGAAGAATATATTCTAGAGAGCTACTGTACATCATGGTGAGTATAGTTAATAATAATTTATACTTAAAAATTACTAAGAGTCAAGATCTTAAATGTTTCTCACCACAAAAAATGACAAGTATGCAAAGGGTTGGACGTTAATCAGCTTGATTGTGACAATCATTTCCCAAGGTATACATTTATCAAAACATCACATTCACAGTGAATATATACAATTTTTGTCAATTACACCTCGATACAGCTGGGCGGGGGAAGAGTCAATTCAAATGCCACATTAAATACACTTCAATATTTTTGTAATGATGGCATATTGGGGTCTTCTCATAATAAGTTCTTTTGTGCCATGTGATTGATTGCCATGCCCATAATTGCTAATATATTTAAATGCTAAAAAAGAACAAAGCAGATGCTGGCCGGATTAAGAATGAGTACATCCAAAGAGACACCACCTGGTAGCAAGTGTGTATGCCTCCTGCACACCTGTCAGATACTATTTCTTCTTACACTCCCGGGTACAGGAATCACAGACTGTGGGGTGTGAAGAGCGCCCCCTAGAGTTTTCAGCACCTCTGAATGAGTCTTCTCATCAGACTTTGCCCCCTAAGGCTAGGCTCTTTTTAAGATCAAGTCCATGCCATTCTTTGTTAGGTAAAATATGAGTTCATATACCAAAGGCAACAAGGCTTCAAAGACTGTCCATCCATTAGGAGCTAATCATGTTTTCCTAAATTCATTATGAAAGTCCTAACCCTCAGTACCTCAGAGTATGACAGTATTTAGAGACAGGGTCTTTACAGAGGTGACTAAGTTAAAATGAGATCATATGGGTGGGCTCTAGTCCAATCTGACTGGTGTCCTTCTAAGAGTAGATGAGCACAAGGATGTATACAGAGGGAGGTCTACAGGGAGAAGGAAGATGCCTACCAGCCAAGGAGAGGCACCTCAGGGAAAACCTACCCTCCTGACAGCTTGATCTTGGACTTCCAGCCTTCAGCACTGTGCGATAATAACCTTCTGTTGTTTAAGCCTCCCAGTCTGTGGCACTTCTTTACATTAACTAGCAAACTCATGCACCATCCAAGCTAGGTAGGCTGCTTTGCTAGAATATTACTAAACTATATCAAATATTTAAACACTGTTTTATAAAATACAAGCTGAAGTGTTTCAACAAAGTTTCCTCATTTGCACATTTATGCGCTAGTGAATTGCTGTTTGACATATTCATAGGTTTAAGCATATGGTATCTGGTTCATTTCATATATGTGTTTGGTTTCATCTCACTGAATTCTTCTGTTATTTTTATTAAGTCCCTAAAGGACCTCTTCATGCAAAGTTAAGGAGAGATCATGAAATAAATAAACCAGAAAAATAAACAATTGAATCAGATGAATTTCTTAGCAAAAAAAGACCAAAACTCTGTAAAATAATTTAGGAAGTTTATTCAGAGCCAAATGTGTGTAACATGCCCAGCACACATGACCTTAAGAGATCCCAAGAAGATGTGCCTTCGGTAGCTGGGTCACAATTTGGTCTTACACATTCAGGGAAGTAAGGTCTGTCCCAAAAAAGGGAATACATAAGAGTAGGGGGGGGTTGTTTACAGGTTACAGGTGCATTTCAAGATTTGTTGACTTGTAATTGATTAAAGAAATGAAGATTTGTCTAAAGGCTGGAAATGTTTAAGATAAGAATGTTGGTTTATCAGAGACAAGCCACTGAACATTTATAAAACTCAAGTGATCTGTTGTGTAAATTAATAACCTGTAGGTGTAGTTTAAGCTTTGTCTTGCATAGCTTTAGGCCTGTAAATGAGTTAGAAAGGCTATCTCCAAGAAGGGAGTGGGGCACAGGGAGGCATGTCTGACCTCTTTTCTCATGGCCAGAAACTCAGCTTTAGGGTATTTCTGGGGTCCCCTTGGGTAAGGGGGGCCCATTCAGTCAGCTAGTGGGGAGCTTAAGATTTTGTTTTACTTCACTAATGCAACCAAAATTAAAAGTTGTTATATTGGGGTCAAATTTGTTCTATTCAGAGTGATAGTACACCTTATGGAACTGGGCATAAACAAAATTTGTTCCTAATAAGTAAGTGTGTGTGTGTGTGTGTGTGTGTGTGTGTTGCTATGCAAATAATGGGCAAAAATTTTTTTTAAAGAACTATTGCAAAGGCATTTGAAGAGTGGATAAGAACAGGCAGAAACTGGAGTGAGTAGGCTCTATAAGGGACAGGGACGGGTACTTGTCTGGGGTCCAGTGCGACAGACATAGAAAGTGCAGCATGCAGGAAGATTACTGAATGGCTGGGAAAGAGGGATGTGATGGATGCCAGGAGGGAAGGACCCCGGAAGAGAAGCCCTCATAAAATCCATGTATAAATTCCCCCGGTCTTCAGCTGACCTCTCAGATGCACCAGAGTGGGGGAGAGTCCAGGGAACCTTCAAGAAGGAGCCAGCCGGAATGCTGAGGGGGTGAGAGGAAGGGACCATAAAATAAGGCAGAGTAAATTTCAAAATGTGGTGTTTGGGGGATCTTGTTTTCTGACTCTAGTGGAATTAAACTAGAAATCAACACCTGTGGCTCAGCGAGTAGGGCGCCAACCCCATATACCGAGGGCTGAACTGCATAAAAAAAAAAAAAAATTAGCTGGGCGCTGTGGCAGGTGCCTGTAGTCCTAGTTACTTGGGAGGCTGAGGCAAGAGAATCGCTTAAGCCCAAGAACTGGAGGTTGCTGTGAGCTGTGACTCCCACAGCACTCTACTGAGGGTGATAGAGTGAGACAAAACAAAACAAAACAAAATATCTTGAAAATTCTGAAATAGCTACAAAAGACATTATTGGGGCATTTGATGAACTTTTATTATGGAATGAGGATTAGCTAATTACTTTGTATCAATGTTTAATCTACAGATTTTGATAATTATACTGTGGTTATGTGGAAGACTGTCTTTGTTCTTAGGAAATATGAGAGGGGGGAGAATGAGAGAGAAACCAAGGGAGAAGGGGAGAGAGTGACAAGACAAATGGAATAAAATGTCAAACAATTTGTGAATTTGGGTAAAAGGGATATGGGAGTTCCTTGTACTATTTTTGCAATTTTTGAACTTTGAAAGTTCAAAATTATATCAAAATAAAACTTAAAAATACTACCTCTGATCCTATTATGTTTCCATTTTCTTCTGGAATTGTCTGAATGGAGGCTGGAGGCAAAGCTTTCCATTGCATGTGATATTTCTTCCACCTCCAATCCTCTCTGTGAGTGGTGAGGTCGGGACTGTGCCCTGACACAGACAGGGTCTTTGTCACCCAGTGTGGAGGGTAAACAAGGTCCTCACAGCTCTGTGTGCTTCTGGACACCATCTTGCTGTTATTTGGTTTCTAAGTGGACAATAGCCAGGCCTTTGTGTTAAACTGTAAAGCAAATCACAGGAAGCCAAAGGCAAGGATTAGTGTCTACTAGACAAATGACCAGCTGCTATTATTATCCTGTTCAAAGTTTAGAAACCTCTAGATCAGAAAGGTGAGAGAGCAATTGTGTTTGAATAATGAGCTTGCATGTGGTGGAGGGTGTTCAGAGGAGGACAGACCGGGGAGGGGAGTGTGGGAGAGGTTGCCTCAGAGGAAGAGTCCTTGGAAGGCCAATGTTGACTTTGTGATCTGCCTTATCTTAGCACTTGGAAGGAGGGGACTTGAGTGCCAGCATTTCTTGTACACACCCCCATCCCCCCACATGCCAGAATCCTTAGGTATGTTCTCTTATGTCTCAGAAGTAGGCATTAACTCTATGCATACCTGTTATCCTGAGCCACCTCTCTGCCACCTACCTTTGGAAGAATTTCTACCTCCTGTCTCAGTGGGAGGCAGGGTCTGACGCCCACAATAGAAGGTAAGATGCCCGGGACTTGCTTCCTCAGCTGTCCTTGCAGTGCGTAGTGGAACATAATCCAGCCTTCTCCAATCAGATGCATTTTCCCAGAGTCCTGGGGACTCTGAGGTCCTCTCTCAGGCTGAGGTGGTTGCAGGTGGTGGAGACTCTGGGCTGGGAGTGCAGTGCAGCACCTGGCAACCCATCTTCTGTGGCTGCAGCTGCAATGTCCCCAAGAACCAGCATGCCCAACCACTCTGTGACCTGGCCAAAGTCCATTTTTTCTTATTTGCACTTTACTAAGTATCCATTTAAAATCACAGTGGTAAAATACACATAATATAAAATTTAACTATTTTAGTCATTTTCAAGTGTACAACCCAGCAGCATTAAATGCTTTCTCAATGCTGTGCAACCATCACTACTATTCTAGAACTTTTTCACTACCCCAAATGGTAACCCCACACCCATTAAGCAGTTTCCATTCCTCCCTTACCCCACAGCCCCTGGCAACCACTAATGTGTATGCTTTATGGCTTTGCCTGTTCTGAATATCTCATGCGAGTGGAATCACACATTATGTGCCCTGGCTTCCCTCGCTCTGCATGTCGTGTTCAAGGTGTGACCTTGTTGTAGCAGGTGTCAGTGCTGCAATTCACTGAGTGGCTAACATTCCACTGCACGCACACACCCCACGTTATTTATCCACCCATCCACTGTGGACACGGGGTTGTTTCCAACTTTTGGCAATTGTGAATGGAGCAGCTGTGAATATTCATGTGCCCAAGTTTTTTGTTTTTGTTTGTTTTGTTTTTTTGTTTTGAGACAGAGTCTCACTTACCCTGGGTAGAGTGACATGGCATCATAGCTGATAGCAACCTCAAATTCTCAGGCTCAAGCCATCCTCTTAACTCAGCCTCCCAAGTAGCTGGGACTATAGGTACCCATCACAATGCCTGGCTATTTTTTAGAGACAGGATCTTGTTCTTGCTCAGGCTGGTTTTACCTGACCTTAACTCCTAAGCTCAGGTAAACCACCCACCTTGGCCTCCTAGAGTGCTAGGATTTATAAATGAGAGGCACCAAAAAAAAAAAATAAATAAAAAAAAAATAAATGAGAGGCACCATTCCTAGCCCCCAAGTTTTTTTTTTTTGTTTGTTTGTTTGTTTTGAATGCTTATTTTCAGTTCTTTTGGGTATATGCCTAGGAGCAGAATTGCTGGGTCATACGGAAATTCTATGCTTAACTTATCAAGAAACCAAACCATTTTCTCCAGCATTTTTTTAATACATTCTTTTCTACTTAATACGTGCAGTGTTTGTTTCTGTTCCTGACAACTAGGAACCCTGACTAATATCTCATTCCTCACTAACTGGTGAGAAAACTGAGGCTCAGGGAGATTGAGTGGTTTGTCCAAGGTTTCTGACTGCTTGGGGCTTAAACCAGGCTACAAAGCCCTTACCCATTTCCAGGTAAGACTTGAGGACAGTGAGATTCTCTTTGCATTTTACTCCTTACATATTATGGTGCTGTGATTCCCAATAGGGATCCCTGGAGGCCAAGGGTGCCATGAATTATTGACTGGGGTCTGAGAGCTATTCTGAATATTTCACAAAGTGTAATGGAAAACCTCCACTTTCCCACAAGGAAGCTGTTTAGGCTATCTAAAATGTCAGGTTTCTTTGCTTTTGGCAGGAATTAAATCAACCTAGGGTAGTAATAAGGGTTATTGCCCACTGATCAGAGACTCTGGCTGACAGTTGTATATATCTTTGATTAATTTTAAAAATAGGAAAATGAATAAATTATAACTTAATAAATGTACTTGTTTGGTGAATGAAGATCTTTCACTGGGTCCTTGGGAAGAGAAATCAGACATGTGTTTCCTGGAGGTAAGAAGTCATCAAACATTGGGAACACGTCCTTGGCTGTGTGTCTGGGGCTGTGGGGCTGGTCTTGGTTCTGCTGGCAGTAGCTTGGACCTTGTACAGGTGACCATCAGCTGACTCACTGTTGCTGAGCTTCTTCCCTGCTGTAGTGTCCTGTGACTCTCACCCACCTATGAGGGAAAGCAGGGATGAAGAAGGGCAAGTATCCATTTCTTCTAGATAGCTGCATCGTGGTTGAGCTTCCCAGGACACAGTGATATGACCAGTGACAGGAGATCCTACAAACCTCCCTGTCTCTCTCCAGACCCCGTCTTCAAAAGCTGCATCCTCTGTCTTGGGGATAGCATTGCCATTCACCCCTCTCCTCTGGACCCATGCTCATCCCCCTATCGACCTGTCACTAGGCCTTTCTATCTGCAGCGCTCTCATCTGGGCCAGCACCCCTTCATCCCTGGCCTGTCCCCCATGGGGACCACGGCTGGGCCTGAGCCTCGGTCTGGCTCCTCTTATCCATCTCTGTCTGCCTCCCTGGCCCACTCTGTGCTAACAAAGCACCTGGTATCCAAAGAGGATGTGACCCCTGCCCCTCTTGGCCACCTCTCACCATCCCCCCTTTTAATGCTTGTGCCCTGCCCAGCTGGCCTGGCTGTTCTGGGTCTCCAAGCCTTCGGGTCACCCATCATTGCTTTCTTGATGTTTCAGTTGAAAAAGTGACAAAGGGCATAGCATTTTAATTCCTTCCTGCTGATAAACACTGTTCCTGACAACAAATATAGTAAGCCCCAGTGGGCTCCTGTGAGAGTCTGTGCCAGGCTCTCCAGCTCTTTGGGCACTGAATACTCTCACCATGAGAAGAATATTTACCATCTACCTAACCAGGAGCTGTGAACATAAACAAATTAACATTTGTGAAGAGGCTGAGCACACTTTCAGGAAAGGCAGGCAGTGAGTAAAGAGGCTCTGCAGAGTGCCAGCCTGGAGGCGCCCTCCCACATTGTCAGCAGCAAGTGGGTGTCGCCCACCTTCTTTGACATCCCCTGCAGAAAGGTCTTGAGGGTTGAGCCCAGCACGGTGCTCCCTGGTACCCCCAGTTGAATTGCTTTCTCACTGACACACCCCACTGCCTCAGGTGGGATCCTGCCTGGGGATTCCTAGAAACAGAAGCCAAGGAAACTGAGTCCTGGTCTGTCCTAAGCTCTAAACACGCTCTTTCCAGTTTGGATTCCAACTTAAGTTTACCTAGTCCCCTGGCCAAGACAAGGCCCGTTGCTCCTGCCCTTCACCACGCTCCATCAGTAAGGCTCAGCTCAACGAGGAGGCAGCCGAGGGACTGACCTGGGAATTGGTGCCAGGGTGGGACCTGGAGGGAAGGAGAAGTCTTCCCCCTGTGCTGAGAAAGAAATCTGTGAGGAGAAACCAAGACACCTTGCCTTCTCCCTTCTGCTTTTGGAGGTTGTTCTATGAGGATGTGCTGTTTGACACTCCCACAGCCAGCATGCTGCAGTTGGCCAAGCAGAAAGGCTGGCAGAGTCTGGGGTCTCAGCGACAGGTCAGATCCTCGATCCAGTCCTCGTTCCTCCACACCTCTCATTCTGTGAGAGATTGGGGCGGCCAGTCTGGGCTGGATTTTCTGATATTGATAGTTGAAACCATCCAGACAATACAGAAAATCACCTTACTTCAGCAGGCCTCTGCAATTCATCTCTAAACGGAGCCTCTGAACAAAATGATCTCAAAGGTGCTTTTGCCTCAAAGGTGCTTTTGGTTCAGATCTTTTTGGGACACCTCCAAGTGCTACATTGTTCCAGAAACTTCCCAGACCTCACAGTCCCTTCGGTTGGAATCGCAGCCCCCTCAGAATCTCTCAACTGGATTTTCTTTCTCCCTTTCGTGGTCAATTCACCAGCCCCAGTGGTAGCAGCTTTTGCCTACAATGTGCGTTTCGATTCCTGCAGCAATCCAGTGCCTCAGCTCTGGTACAGCTCAGGGAGGTTTGGGGGTATGCTCGAGGACAGGCAACACATTTGGACTTGAATCAACCAACTTCAGCCCCAAACTCTTAACCACTTTGCCTGTGTTCATCTTGAAAATGTGCATGAAGTGACCTAGTAAACAAGATTTCTCAAGCTCTGACACCCACACAGGGCGTGGACTTCAGTCATTCACAGATCCTGTCCTGGCCTGGGGTGAGTCCCCAGTGCACACCAGTTAGAGCCTGCTGGGGGGGCTGGCCCAGCAGAGGCTGATCAGCAGGGTGGTCCCATGCTGGGGCAGGACGGTGCATTCTGAGCTCAGCAGAGCCTGTCAGCCTTTAGGCGCAAGGCAAGGATTTAGTTTCCTCCTTCTGGCTTCTGTGATGCCTGTCTGTAGGGGACAGAGAAGCTCCAGGAGCTCATCCTCTCTGTGCCATTAAGAGGCCCTGTGGCCTGTGCCCTCCTGGCTGTGCAGGTGATTAATGTGCAGTGACAGGAGTGTGGCCTGCTGCCCTGGCCAGGGAATGGTGATTTGCCAGGTGTTGTTTCCCTCATCAAATGGGGGGAACAGGTTGTCAGGCCCAAAGTGCTTTTCTCTGTCCAGTGGCTGTAGCCTCATTCCTAGCATCTAGGTCTGAATTAATCCAGCCAGAGCAGCCCTCTGCAGGTGGGCCGGACAGGTCGATAGGGGAGGGCAGGAGGATGTGCGAGAGGGGAGGAGAGAAAGAGAGGAAAAGAGGAGATGGAGGGAAGGTGGAGAGAGGGAAGGAGGAAGGGAGAGGAGGGAGGGAGAGTGGAGAGGGTGGGAGGAAGAGGAGTAGGAATTTCTGTTTAGGGGCCTGAGGCCAGGGCATGGCTAGGTAGGGTAGATGAGATAGAAAGTGATAAGAGATGTCACTCTGATTATCCAGAATACTCCTGTGACAATCAAGACTTCCTTTGCCTGCACAGATTTGGGGAAGGGATACCCTGTTACTGGCTAAGGGGCACAGTGAGCCCCCCTCACAGAACCGTGCATGTCCACCTCTCATCAGAGGGGCCTGAAAGTCTGCTGGGCCTCAGCCTTTTCCCTGCTATCCTCTCCCAACTACGTGGCAGGTGGCACACTCTCAGAGAATGCAGAGCCCGTCACCTGTGATCCACTGTTCCTCTGGTCGTGGGTGCTAGGGGCAGTCCACAGCCCCTCTGTGTCTCATGCCCTCAGTGCTGGTAGTTACAGGGTCTGGGCCCTCCCCATGAGGACAGGCCTTCCTTGGCTGATTGTGCCTGGATCTGGAGCTTGCAGTTGGGGCACAACTCTGAGTCTGGGCTGTGTGTTCTGGGCCCCCAGTCGACCCACTGGCTGTCAACTCCGCTGCCCATGCAGTGTACCCCTTAAGGGGCTAGGGGACTCCTGGGTGCCTCCAGTGTCCTGTGGAGACTGAGAGACCTCCCAGAGGTGGTGGACTTGAAGGCCCCCATCAGCCTAGGCACACCGTGGCCCCCCACTTTATAAGGCACCTGTGGCTGCTGCCTGGTGGGCACAGAGGGAGCCATCTGCAACATGACCCTCCGAATTTCCAGAGCCCTAATGAGCAGGGAGGATTGGTCCCTCTGTCTTGGGCCCTGAATTAAGTTCTTAGGGCTTTTGTAACAACCCCCTCAAGCCTGGTGGCTTAAAACAATAGAAATGTATTGCTCCACAGTTGTGGAGTCCAGAAATCCATGAACAAGGTGTCAGCAAAGCCATATTTCCCTCTGAAACCGGGAGGGGAGGATCGTTCCTTGCTGCTTCCAGCTCCTGGTGGTGAGTTGGCAATTTTGGCCGTTCCTTGGCTTGCACACCTGTCATCCCATCTCTGCCTCCCTAGTCAAGTGGCATTCTCCCTGTGAGTGTGTCTTTGACTTCACATGGCTGTCTTCTTATCAGGACACCAGGCAGATTGGATAATGGCCCACCCTAGTCCAGTAGGACCCATCTTAAGTATATCTGCTAGAACCACCCCTTCCAAATATGGTCACATTTTGAGCTCCTGGGGGTTAGAACTTCAACATCTCTTTTGTGGGGAGACAGAATTGAGAATTCAAACCACAGCCACAGCTCTCAGGGACCTAAGGGCAGAATTTTCTTGTTCATTTCCCCTGTAGTCTAGTGGTTAAGTTTTCTTGGTGAGCAGTTCCTTCTTGTATTCTTCCACAGGAACACATAACTCTAACCCAGAGCCTTGCTAGCTCCACACCGAGCACACTGGGACTGATCGCCTGGGGCATGGCTAAATGCAGATTCATTCAGCTTCAGCAGGCAGGGGAGGGGCCCCGGACTCTGCATTCCTAACAAGCTCCGGAGTGATGCACAAGCTGCTGGTCAGCGAATCAAGTAGCAAGGAAAACAGCCCAGGAAGCCCCTAAGGAAGTCAGGTCCCTCCTACCTTGGGAGAGGTGAAGGCTGCCAACATTCAAATGCTAGAAGGGAGAAACTAGAATGCTCCAGTTTAATAGTCACAGAAAACAATATCCCCATTACAAGTGCATGGTCAAATCTGCTCAGAATCCTTGGCCTGGGAGCTGCAGATGAGTTCTCTGTGGCCAAATTCCCTGTCCCAGGGCAGACAGCTGGCTTCAGAGGAGGGACTCCCCTTCTGCTCAGCTCCTCTTGGGCCCCAATTCAATTTAGTCCCCTGCTTTGTTTTCTCTTGGAAATACCTTAGGAATGGGATTTTGGTGGGTCATATGGTAAAGGCATGTTTAACTTTTTTAAATAATTTTTTTATTAGATAATAATTTGCATACCATAAAATTCACCCTTTCAGAGTGTACTATTTAGTGGCCTTTAGAGATTCACAGGATTGGGCAACCATGACCAACAGCTAATTCCAGGATACATTCTTTAAACAGGCTTTAAGAAAAATGCTAGTATTTAGTTGCTGTGATAAAAATTAAGAGCACCTTGCCTTAGCTCATCTTAACCTTACTACTGTCCCATGTCACCCATGTCTGTGATTAGCAGCCTCATCTTACAACTAGAGAAACTGAGTCATAGGGGTTCAGAAATTCAAGGTCACCCAGCTGGTCAGTGGCAAAGCCAGTGTTCAAACCTGATGTTTGAGGGCCATGTGCTCTTCCCAGTCTGAGTGCCTAGTCGTTGCTTCATCCAGCTCAGATGCATTATCTGGAGGTGAGGGGCTTTAGTTCAAGAGCAGGTGCTAGTCCTCTAACCCCATCTGAGTTGAACTAGGCTGATAGTGGTCCTGGCGGCTTGAAAGCAGGAGGGGTGGGCTCCTGGAGTCTGACTCTTCTGGGGGACAGAGGGGTTTTCTGTGGCACCAGGAAGCCACAGACATCTACCCTGGCTTTGCTGTGTGGTCACTGGGTGACCCACCACTGGGCAGGGATGGACTCAGGATGGACTCACTTTGTTCTGAGCTTGATGCACACCTGCTGCACACCAGCTCAAAGGGACTTTGGTAAGGAGCAGAGTGAATAAACCAGATGCTCCATCAGCAGCACTCATAGCCTGTCCTTCCCCTCTCCTCTCTGTGCCACTGAGTCCACCCATTCTGTCGTTAGGGCCATGACGGCCCCATGGCCTCTCTCCCTTTGTCCTTTGCCGTCCTGGGCTTACACCTCAGACACCTCCTGCTCCACTCTGTGGTTTCATCCATGTGGCTGTCACACTCCTGGACAGAGCGCCATACCCCAGGTGCTCCACCAATCCAAGGATGACCTTGTCCCCAGAGCCTGTTCAAATCACATGCCTGCTTATCTCTTCTGGAAGCTCTGCTCCCTGGGCACTAAGCTTCGCCTTCTCCTCTTTGTAGCTACAGTGTGCACTTGGTTATAAGATGTAGCATGAGTCATTTTTCTTTTAGTTTTTTTTTTTTTTAATTGTGGCATAATTCACGTATAGTGAAAGGCACAGATTTAAAGTCCATAGTTTGATGAGTTTGGACAAATGCATTCATCTGTGTACCCCACACTCCTATCAAGACCCAGAACATTTGATCACCTAAAAACTTCCTTTGTGCCTCTTTACAGTAAATCCCCGTCTATCCCAGGCAAACTCAGGTCTGCTTTTTGCTACTGTAAATTAGTCTTCTATAATTTTATAAAAGTATTTCCCTGATGATTAATAATGTTAAACATCTTTTCATCTTATTTGGTCATTTATAAATATTTTTCATGGAGTGTTCAAATCTGCCCATTTTTTCAAAATAGTTTTTAAAAAAATTATGGAATTATAGGCATTATTTGTATATTCTGGATATAAGTCCTTTGTCAAATATATGTTTTGCAGGCATTTTTTCCCAATCTATAGTTTGCCTATTCATTTTCTTAATGATATGTTTCAAAAACACAGAAGTTTTAAATCTTGACAATATCCAATTTCTTATCTCTTTCTTTATTGAGACTTTCTGTGGCCTCCCTAAGAAATCTTTGCCTATCCATAGTCAAAAAAGATAATCCCTTATGTTTTCTTCTTTAAGCTTTGTATTACATTTTGCCTTCTATATCTAAGTCTATCCTCCAACTCTAATTACTTTTGTGTGAAGTAGGGGGTCAAGATTGTCTCCTTTTTTTCCTTATATGGATAACCTGTGGTTCTAGCACTCATCATTTGTTAAAAAGACTTTCCTTTCTCTATAGAATTGCTTTGGCACCCTAGTTGTTTCTTATTAATAATAAAATACAAATGACTTCAAATGATTAACTCTCAATAGATTAGAAGCTGTTTAAAAATAGCTTTCAAAGTTTCCTTTATACTAATGTCTAGCTCACACACATGCATTGTGAGATTAGTTCTTCATTGGGAGAAGAGGGGCAAGTCACAGTCTGTACACAGCTCTGGGCATGCCTGTATCCCACAGGTGAAATTCTATTAGCCACGAGTACAGCCAGGACCATGGGCTGGGGGCGTGCTGCTCTGGGAGTCCACATGTAACACACCGATTTCCTTTTCAGATTGATTCTTGTGGTTTAACCTGTCTCAAATGCCCACGTTGATTTCTCCTGTTGAACTTGATGTTCTCTCCATCATTTTGCTGCATGAGCACACCACATCTTTTTAATTGCTTATATCGAGATCAGACAGATACACACATGCCAACTTCATCTGGAGAGGGAAGGCCACAGAGGGCAAAGCACTGCTCACAGCATTCTCTGCTGTCTTCCATTCTTTGCAGACACGCACAGTTGGAAGACTAGGCACTTTAGTCTCACAGAGAAGAGGCCTTACATTCTGGCTGTCCCACCTACTAACTACAGGGCCCCTCAGGCCTCACGTTCTCAGCTCCTAAGGAGACACATGGAAGCCCCCTTGCAGTGTTTCTGTGAGTCTAAAATGCGATGTCTAAGATTTCTACACATTTTCCTGCTCCTTGCTGAGCCACTGGAACCAAGGTAGGAACAGCAAAGATTATTGCCTCCATTTCAGTGGTGAGGAACTTGGGCTCAGGGACGTTAATGACTCATGTGTGGCAGGGCTGGGTTGAGATCCCGACTCAGCCTTGGGTTTACTCAGTGCCGTATGGGCTGTTGCTGTTTCACTTTCCTCCTGCCCACTGCCCCCGAGCTCCGAAAAGGGCTAGAGAAGGAGGTAGGGCAGGATGGTTTCATCCATATTGCCTGAATCATCTGTAGTCCCTGCCTTTCCATAGTGCGCTGGCTTTGTTGGTTTGTTTTGTTGTTTTCTTGTAAAGCAATGAGGCATTTCTGGGTACAGAAGCCACTTAGAAAACTCAGAGCTATCACACTTTTGAGTAATTGGAGAGGTAGCAAGAGCATTCCCTCCTCCCCGCCTCCCGGGTGCTAGGATATACCCTCCTGGGAACACGAATTGCTCTTGTAGGGTCCTTAGATTGCTCAGCTTCTGAGTTCCCTCAGTCTCTCAGGAGCTGGCCTTCCCATCTCAGACTCTGTCCTTGTATCTGATTTGCCATCCCAAACCCACTAACTACTTTGAACATGTGAGGATAAAGAGGGGCTTCTGATAGTTTTGACAATGAACCCACAGCTGGCCCACATCCTATGGCCTAGCAGCTTCCCGAGAGGGTTCTGTGGCTTGTCTATGGCTGCTGCCCCTGTTCTAAAGGCTGGAGATGTGACCACTATGGTGGTGGCCCATCCACCTTTGCCATTGTCCAAAATGAATTTCTAGCCCCAGCCGTAGGTGTGCCTCAGCAACTATGTGGGGAGGGGGATAAGGTTAAGAGTACAGACATGGATGTCAGAGAGGCCTTTGACTTTGCAATGTCTCCTTGAGCACATTAATCTCTCATCTGAATAACAGGGAGACCAGTGGCTCCCACTTTCTGAGGAGCGTCCCACCTGAATGCCACGGATGTCACTCCACCATCACTGCGGGTGCTGTCTGTGCCCTCCCACCACCTATAGATGGGGAGAGCACAGGTGGCCCTGGTTGGCAGCTGCTGAACACTGCTCAAGGGATGGCAGTCAGTGGGGAGAGGGACCGCCCAGAGTGACAGCCGAGGATACACACGTGCCTGTGGGGCGTCTGGGTAAATAGAGTCCATGGTGGGGCATTTGTGGGCTGTCATATATTCTTTATTTATTCTTTTGAGTTCACTTACTTGTTTTCCCTCATGTATGAAGAAGAAAATAAACTCCAGTGTGGAAGGGCCTCCCTTTCATCCCCTGGCTGCTTCACTGACTGGTTCCAGGGCTGAGAGCTGCAGGGCACAGCACTGGGGAAGCAGCCCACAGGCTGCCAGGGCCTCCTGAGCAGGAGAGGTGGGCTGGGAACAGCAGAGGCACGATGGGTGCTGAGCCCACGAGGCCCTCCGCTTTCTCTGAGGCTCTGGTTGGTCACATACTTTATCGCCATAACATTGGTAGTCTCCAGTGTCTGCTAGCCTCAGTCTGGCTGGTGTCTTTAGAGGCCTGTCATAGGGACAGGTGATACATGTGCTAGAAGGACACCAGGATGTGAGCTTTCAGACCACTTAAAGGGAGGGAAACTCTCCATAAGGTTGTCCCTTCACATCACCATGTCTCCAATCCCCAGACAGGAGGGGTGCTAGGGATGCTTCTCTAAATGGCCACTGTGTCATTAAACAGTTTAGTCCTGGACTCTTTAAGAAGGCCTCCACGGCTTTCCCTGAGTGCTGCAACCTCAGTCTGACCCTCTGGAGTGGGGAGTCTCTGAAGAGGTTTAAAGATACACTCAGGATGTCTGACCCAATGCAGTGATAGAAACAACACTCTGGAAACCCTGGTTCTAAACCCAGCTCCACAATACTTCACTGTTATTATGCCCTGGGGTAAGTTGTTTTGTCCCTTTGGACTTCAATGTCCTCACATATAGACTGGGGTGTGTGTGTGCCCTCTGTTCCAGTTTTAATAGCCCATGCTTCCATCTTTTCTCCCTGAACAATAATCAGAGCAGGTGTCCCTTACTGATGGCTTGCTACGTGCTGGGTTCTGTGCCAAATGTAGTACATGTGATGTCACATTCAGTCTTCACAAACCTCTGGAGCAGGCACTGCTGTTATTCCCATTGACAGAGGAGGGAACTGAGCCTCCCAAGGGTCACAGGGATGGCGCTGTTATTAGTCACCATACTCTATTTCATATGGGAGTCGTGTGTTTCTTGAACTGCAAAGTGACTGTTCATCTAATGGAGTCACTTGCCTTTCTTTCATTGTTTTCCCCCTTTTCATTATTTATTCTCCTATGGGAGTCACAAGAAAATGCCAAGAGGTGGACATTCTCTTGGATCCCTGGGGAAGGGCAGGCCCTCTTTTGGCAAGAGTGTCTGTGGGTCAGAGCTGGCCCTGGGGGCTCTGTACAAGCCCCCACAGCTGGAAGGTACACAGAAGCCAAAGGCAGGCCTGGGGAGCAGGGAGGGGCGCTGACCCCCCAGTCAGCCTGCTTCTGCTTAGACAGACGTTCTTCACTTGGAGGCAGCAGTCTGAGCCCCTCAGTTATGGTCCTGGCCTTGTTCATGAGCTCTTTAGGCCTCTGTTTCCTTATCTGTAAAATTTAGGTAACAGTCTACTGTACCTCATGGAATGTTGAGAGGATATTCAAGAACAGCCTCTGTGCACCCTTCTGAAGGTCAGCCTTAGCCCAGGCCCTACCTAGTGCAGAGCTTGGCCCAGTTATGAGCCACCTAATGACATTTTGGTCAACAGCAGATCACATACATGACAGTGTCCTCATAAGATTTTAATACTGTATTTTTACTGTAACTTTTCTATGTCTAGACAATGTTTAGATGCGCAGATACACAGTGTTATGATTGCCTACGGCATGCAGTACAGGAGCTTGCTGTACGGGTTTACAGCCTAAGCACATGGGCTGTACCACATAGGCTGGGGTATGGGAGGCTGTGCCATCTTGGTTTGTGTAAGTGCACACTATGATGTTCCTATGATGATGATATCACCTAAAGATGCATTTCTTAGAACACATCCCCATCAATAACGGATGTGTGACTATACTTGACAAATGTTTGTTCAGGTGTGGGCCATGGGGAAGCACCATGGTTGTTGCATTGTACTCACCTGGCATGCATTCTTAAACTATGCTAATGAATGCCTGATCAGTCCTGGGGAGAAAGGGATGTCTGGAAATGCAGCCCAATCCTGGATCAGAAATGGTCTTCTGGCAAACACTTGTGAAGAAGAAATTACAGATCTCATTGTGTGTTCCCTCTCAGATCCATCCACTTGGGGAACTGCACCAGTGGGCCCCTGAGCCCGGACAGTGGTTTGATTCCAGGCTGGACTTAGAGTATAGCTTTCTTAATTCCCTTGAAAATTCAAGGGAAAAGTCCAAATTAATCACACGATAAAGCTATTTCTTCCTTTGGAAAGCAGCTGCCCACCCCCATCCTGCTAGCTGATAATGGCCACTCCTCATCAAATATTTATTCCAGCACTCACAGTCCTCCATCAGCCTCCAGCATCATGCCAGGGATGGAATCTGATTATTAAAACTGGTCATGAATGAAGCAAGCAGACTACAAAGTGCCTGTGATGGAAAGGGGGAACATCAAAGCCCCATACTCCTCCTCAAAGGTCGCCTGCTGGAAGTGGAGGCCTCCTACTGGGAAATAAAACTTGAAGGGAGCTTGAGGAGCTGGTTCCTCTCTGTGCCTCTGAGACTCTGGAGCCACTCTTTCCCTTTCTTTCCTCTCCAGTGGGGCAGAAGGCAGCCAAGCCCAAGTCCTGGTGCCAGAGGCCTGACTCCAAGCCACTTGTTTATGAAAAGCAAATAGATAACCTGTCCCAGCTCAAAGATGCAACCCTCTTCACTTTCGAGGGGAGCCCTGGCATTTCATTAGTGCCTTCTTTGAAGCCTGCCCTTTGCAAAACAGAAAAAAGAAGAGAAGGGAGGAAGGAATGGAAGCTGATTCAAAAGGCTTTCTGTATTGTAGCTGGAGTTTCTGATGTCCCTCTGTGTGGCTTCAATCATTACATGGATGGAAGAGCCTGTCAGGTAAGAAATCATGCCTGGTACTTAATGGAACCCAGGGACCAATTAACCGCAGAGTGCCAATGCCAGCAGGCTAAGCCTGTCTAGAAGGAATAGGAGTGAACTCATATCATTGCCTCTTCCTCCGTTCCCCCAAATAAAAGACAAATGCTATGTCAACAGTTTCTCAAGAGCGATCCTTTATTTTCTAAAAGTCCTAAAACTGACCCATTTATCAAAAATGACTGATGCCGCAGTCCACAAACCATTTCTTTTCCTCTTTCAGCAGATCCTAGAGCCCTGAGGGTGCCGCAGCCCAGGTGAGGCAGTGACATCAGAACCTGCCCTCCACACCCAGCAGTTGCACTGCAGCCTCCTGCACAGCCTGGTGGATGTGCCCGACCTCTCTCTGGGACAGGGTGCGCTCCATGTGGCGGTAGGTGATGCGGTAGCAGTGGCTGGTCTTGTGTGTCCTAGAGAGTGGAAGAGAGTGCAGGTGAGCGAGGGACAAAGAGGCCTGCACCTGCAGGAGCAGCCTGACCCATCCTGACAGACCTCCCCTGCCTCTAGGTACCTCTGGCTACTGCCTGTTCTACATATTATGGGGGAACGGGAGTAGGTGGCACGTAGGGAAATGTTAGCTTGAATAATAGAGACTGCTTGTTCCCACTGGACTGGAATGCCAAAGTTTCCAGGGAAGGAAGCTGACTAACTTGATTTTCTGGGCCAAGACCTGGAGATTCTGATTCAGCAGGTGGGAGGTGGGACTTGGGGAACTGAGCAGCTCCCTGGCTTGCCAGGTAATTCTGACAAGCAGATAGGGTTAAGAGCCTACTCAAGTGTGCCTCCACCTTTTCCACATCACAGAAGACAGCCAGGACTGGATGGCATGGTGCAGTACCAGCAAGGCCTGAGATAAGGCGGAGGGTGTTATTCCCTCAGAACCCCGTCAGCCACCGGGAACATGTAGACTGTGTATGCCATGCATGTGCTGTGTGAATCACTGCTTTAACAGTCAGTCTGCCTTACTACACTGCTGTTGACTTGGCTTTCATGGAACTACTGATTAATTCTGGAAGGCATCGCCTTGACAGTAGGAGTGCCTTCTATTTGCATGACAGTGGCTAAGACACACTGGTCCGTGTGTCTCATCAGAAAGACCTGTGGGCCATGAGTTGGCAGACATGACCTTCAGCCATGTGGCCAGGTGTCTGACACCTCCCCTCTCTGGGTGCTCACACTTCTCTTCTGCATAATGATGGGACTGGTTCAACTTCACAGCCATGTGAATTCCTCTTTTCTAGCCCCCAGTAGCATAGTCAATCCAGGCCCTCCCTTCCCTCTCACCTCAGGAAAGGAAAGTGAAACTAATGAAGCAGTTCCTGGTAGATTCCACTGGGGTTATGTCACCCAGCTTTTGGCCTACTCAGGGAGAGGATACATGCTCTCTGGTAAGTGAGGGAGGGCTGGGCCTTTAAGAATGCCAGGGCCTTGGACAAATGGCCTTCTCATGAGGCCACCCCCTCGCATGCCTTGAAAGACCTAACACTCTGTATTGTTGTCCACTGAGTCCAGAGCCTTTGCTCAGATGCTTCATGGATTGTTCTCCCTGGGGTCTATCTCCTTCCCTCCCTCTCCCTCTGCTTTAATGTCAGACTAGGCAGAATACACCTGGTCAGAGAGGGGTCAACTTTGGCCCAAGCCTCCCTAACCTCCTTTACTTCCCCTTCCAGCACCTCTTCTTCTCTCTTCCCCAGCCTGGCTTGGTCATCTTTGTCCTGCTTTCAGCCTTCCTCCTGCCTGGAGCCCACCTCAGGAAAGATAAGCTCCAAAAGTGTAGGGTGCTGTGCATTTCAGCTGAGTACACAGTCCCTGTTTGGATCAAGCCACAGAATAAGTTACCACTGGTTGTTTGAGGTGCTATAACAACCAAGCCAGGAGAAGGAGGCTTTCCTTAGGGGCTTTCTGATAGCACAGGGATACCTGGTCTATTCCCTCTATGATGCCAGCAGCCTGCTCTAGAAGAAGACAGAATACAAAACTCCTTCCTAACCTCCTCCTCTTTCAGCCCAGCTCAGGTCAATGGCTCTGCTTTGAGGATATTCCCTATAGGATAGAGCCTAAATGCTGGGGGAGGCACTGCTGCCCAAACTGCCCCGAGGACCTCCCATGAAGCAGGGCGTCCCGTTATCTCTCCCCCTGCTATAACATGAGGGCCCCAGATGCCACACTCACCCAAGCCCTCCAGACACCAACATGCAGTGAAATAGGGAAGCCCAGCACAGAGAAGGAAACAGAGGCTCTCCAGGAGTGGGAGCTGATGAAACCACACACCCAAGCCCCCAAATGCTGACAACTTCTTCCATTCAAATCACAATCGCCCCATTTATAGTTGATTGTTTTTTGACAAGGGCATTCAGATCACCCATAGGCGAACATCTTTTCAATAAGTGATGCTGAAACAACTGGATATCCACATGCAAAAGAATAAAGTTGAATCCCTACCTCACACCACACACACAAATTAACAAAAAATAGATCATACATCTAAATGTAAGAACTAAAACTATATCATTCTTAGGAGAAAACAATCAATACAAATCAATACATTTGGTAAATTTATCAACAACTTATCAAAGTTAGAGATTTTTGTAAAACAATGAATAGATATTACCAATAAGGCAAAAAGAATGAAAGAAAATATTTGCAAGTCATAACCTGATAAGGGACTTGTATCTTGAATATATGAAGAACTCTTATAATTCAAAATAAAATGACCAATACCCAGTAAAAAACGTGAAAATTAGAATAGACATTTCTGTAAAGAAGATACACAAAAGGCCAATAAGCACATAAAAAGATGGTCAACCTCAGCAATTAGGAGAATGTAAATCAAAACCAGTCACACTGACTAAGATGGCCATTAAGACAAAATGGAAAATAATAAGTTTGGGAAAACATGTGGAGAAATCAGGACTCATTTGGAAAGCAACAGGGATCTGCAAATTTTCAACTGCTATATGTATGTGAGGTGAAAGAATCATTGTGGCAATTGTTATTAGGTTCATTTTTTTGCTGGTTCACTCAGGTACCTCCTAGCCGAAGACCTAGTATTATGGCAACTCTACAAGTTATTGCCAAAGATAAATAGGGGGAAAAAATCTGTCTTCCTATTCCTGTGCATTTCAAAAGGCTGCTGTAAATATTCTTGGAATTCCAACAGCTTATACAAAACATTTTGATGAGTTAGGTGTACATGAATCATAAATAATGGATTAATTTTATAAATTGAGAGAAATAGTATTTGGCAGAATGTCTGGTGGTTCTGTTGAATTCAGTGCAATCAAGTAAAAATCAATTGGGTTTACCTTTTTTCACACCAAAGGACAGACAGAAAGCTTCTTTTCACTGGTTTTCTAGAAACTTCTGTTTGGCACTTCCCATGGGAGGGCATACTGTTACTTTTGCAGATTGGAGAACTGAAGAAAGTGGAGCTAGCAGATGGTCAAGGGTGGAGGACCCAGGTATACTCATTCCTGAACAGTGGTCCATTCATAGAAACCACAGGAATGTAGAGATGAAGGAATCTCACCATATTCCAGTAAATAGGTAAGAAGATGGATTCCACAATGGGTGGGATGCTCTCAATGACCAACTCCATGTGTCTGATTAGAGCTCTTTTGGTTTTTTATACCACTCAGTGTAGCTTCTTTTAGCCCCAAAGCTTTTCAATTTGTCATCTGTTGTAACTCCCACTGTCCCAAATAGTGTAGCTATAGCAGCAAACATTTATGTAGCACCTGTGATATATCAGACATGTTCTAAGCCTTTTACATACATTAACTCATTTCAGCATCACAACCCAATTGGGTAGATAGTATTACTGTCCCATTAAGCAGATGAGGAAAAGGAGGTACAGAGAACATAAGTAACTTGCCCACACTCACACAGCTAATAAGTGGCATGGCTGGATTCAAAACTAGGCAATATGGTGGGAATATAAACTAGTAAAAGCCACAGTGGAAAACAGTTTGGTAGTTCCTCCTAAAGTTAAATACAGAATTACCACATAATCCAGCAATTCTACTCCTAGGTATGTACCATAAAGAACTAACAGCAGGTGTTCAAACAAGAACTTATCCAAGAATTTTCATAGCACCACAACTCACAATTGCCAAAAGGTGGAAATGCTTATCAGTAGATGAATGGATAAATGAAATGTGGTATATCCATATGGTGAAATATTATTCTGCCATGCAAAGGAATGAAGTACTAGACAGAGACCAGATGCAATGCGGATGAACTTCAAAGACATAAGTGAAGAAAACCAGGCATAAGAGACCACATGATATATGATTCTATTTATTTACAATATCCAGAAAACGAAAATGTGTAGAGACAGAAAGCAGACTGGGGCTGTTTAGCAGGTATGAGGTTTTCCTTTCTAGATTTCCAACTAGACAGATGTGATGGCTGCACAACACTATTCATGTATTAAATGGCACTGAATCTTACACTTACAAATGGTTAATTTTATGTTATATAAATTGTATATCAACTAAAAAACAAAACCAAAATCCAGGAACTCTAGTTTCAGAGCCTATAATTAACCAGTACACTGGACTTCACCAACTAACACCTCACCTGTTCCCTTTCATTACCTACAGCCTCTTCCTTTTACTACACCATCCTTTAAGGACAAGGTTTGGAAACTACTGAGAAGGGTAACTACTTTTAATTGTTCTGTTCAAGGGAAAGATGGAATGACCCATGTTCCTTTCTGGCTCTGCCCTTCCACTAACAGAGAGGGCACATGTTGGGAGGAAGGATGAGTGTGACCTGTGATGTGATTGGGGGGTGCACTTGGAGCAGGGGTGCTGTGATAAGCTTTTCTGCTTCTAGAGTCATCTGCAGGTGGGCAGCGTAGCCAGGCAGCTGGCAGGGAAAATGAGGGCTGCAAGGGGAGGAAAACAAGGGTGAGGGCATGGGTCTCATTCTCTCAGGGGTCAGCATTCAGGACAGGAAGCCTTCCCTAAAGGAGAGAACAGGCTGTATTGACAATGGGGAATTTTAAATGCAAACACAAGTTCTCTTCTATGCACTTTATAGCTTTTACTCATAGGCAAAGTAAACGAATTGCTCATTACTGAGTTTGAGAGGTCAAATTCCATTGTAATGAGTTTGGAGAGAGATTCTAAAAAAAAAATCTTCATGGTTCTGGAATTTCACTACATTGCAATACTGGTAAAATGAGTTGGTCACTAGCTAGACTAGACCTTGAATTGTTTTTAGAGATTTTTGTGTAAGAATCTAAGAATGTTTGAGCTCAAAGCTTCAGCTATCACTATTCTCATTCATAGATTTCTTTAGCCATTCGTATAGCATCTTCCAGGTACTAAGCTGGACAAAGAAAAGCATATTCAGGGACCCTAGCAACTGCCCTCAACCTGCTCACACCTGGGACAGCAGTACCCAAGGTCCTACAGCAGCCGGGCAATAGAAGGCCATACTCTGGTACCCTTACAAATGCAGGCGGGGCCTTGTACTTGCTGGACAGTGAAGTCAACCATGTCATAGCCCATGTATAACCTCACATCCTCCCAAGATAGCCCCATGTTCCCCTATGACTAGCGTGATGAACCATGTAACAGTGCAGTACTGTGCCAGGGCCCCACCTCTCCCACCTTCCCACCCAGCCTCTCATCAGCTCCTTTTCTGAGAGCTTCAGCCTGGCTCTTAAAACTGGAAACATGACTCCAAATTTTTCTGAAACTTACTTTTGCTTGGATCCTGTTCCTTGGTCTAAAGCGTGACTGCCAGGGCCTGCTCAACTCTACCATCCTGTACAAGCCCAGCTACTAACACACAACCCGAGATCCACACCCAGAGAGGCAGCTCTCAGGCGAGCTGGGCTGGACAGTGGAGTGGACATACCAGCAGGGAGGCAGCCTGTCTTTGGACATCTCCTTTTCCCAATACCTTAGCCCAGTGGTTCTCAACCTGTGGGTCGCAACCCCTTTTTAACAAAGAAAATACATTGCAGCATTAGGAAGGCTGAGAGCCGTAGACCAAAGACAAAGATGTGTAGGTGCTGAGTAGAGTTGAATCTGGATCAGTAAAGGATTATCAGAATTATAGATGTTTGAAAGGGGTTCCTCCCCAGTTCTTTCTTGTTTTTCTTCCTGGTCAACTAAACGATAATACTGACAAGTCTGCTCTCCACTGCAAAGTGTGCCAATGACAGATTTTCTACAAGAACTCAGGGCTGTCAAGCCTCACAGGAAAGAAGGAACAATGGGTCAGGGAGCTAGCAAGGGTTGAAATACTTCTATGATGCAACTACTAGTTAGCCTGGCAACTAAGTGGGCTCTAAACTTGAAATAAAATCCTTCCAGGGGATCCAGCCAAAACCCAGCTCCTGCAACATCCACTGTAGTCTGCTCTTCCATCTGTGACAGAGCAGCTTCATGTTCTTGGAGGGTACACTTGACACCTCCCAGAATAGATCACACAGGACCAGTAGTTATCACAGATGCCACCTATTCAGGCAAGGCTTACTCAACGGGAGAGAAGATGCTGCCATGGGGCAGGTTCCATTTTCAGAGTAGCAAACACTGGGCTTCCCCGACTCGTCTGGTGCAGAAACTGTCTGCAGCTGCCCACGTCAGGCAAACTGTGCACGGGTGGGAGGGTCGATACATGCCCCGTTTTCATGGGCGGGGCTGCACTTGGGCAAGAGATACAGTGTGAGAGGAGAGGGAGGAGGAGGGGGACTAGTTCCACAACCAATCCTGAAAATATCGAACCAAATGGGCTTGGTAGAGTGGAGAAGCCCAACCTGGCAGTTAGGGAGAGCAGGGTCCAGCTCCCACTTTTTCCAGGGCTATCTGTGTAATTTGGGGCAGTTGTATAACCCCTTGGGCTTCAGTGACCTCATCTGTAGAGTGAGGCTAATAGGACTTGCTTCCTAGGGTGTGAGGATTGAATGAGGGAGTTTTGCGGGGTGTTAATATAGAGTCTAGCCAACCAGAGTGGGTGCTCGGTACCCGTCCTCCTTGTTAACTGCTATGGCTTACTGGAGGCTGAAATGAAACTTTGGGGGCTGGGGGCCTCATGCTTCCTGTGTTTCTTTTGCCCTCCCTTTATGTGCTTGGACTCTGACCTCAGTTGGAAGATGGGAAGTGCTTCCTTCCTCCAGAGCACGGACGCATTAGTCAGCTTGGCTGCAAGAGTAAGTGAGGAGTGGGAGGCAGGGAGAGTGATGAATTATGGCTCAGAATTGGGCACGATTTAAACAAGTGGTCTGGAAACTAAGTAAATCATTTTTTTTTCCTTTACTTTTCCTATATTAAAAAAAAAGCCCAAAGGGAAGAGGAGAAAATGAAATTCTGATAGTGAGACTTCCTGATGACTCTATATTGCTTTTCCTAATGAACTGCTCTGGAGTTTTCTAAGAAAGATGACATTGTGGGGTTAGTACAAGGAGGCAGAAGACCTGGGTCCAGTCTAAGCCCTGGAGATGACTATGTGGGTTTGGGCCAGTCATTCTACTGGGCTCATTTTCTTCACCATATGACGCTGGACTCTGAGGCTCCTTCTAGCTCGAGAATCCCAAGAGTCATCTCAGAGAACAGAGGAGATTCTAAAGTAAGTGCCCATGTGCAGGAAATGAGCCGGCTGGGCAGCTGGCATTAACAGAGCCTGCAAGGGGTGAAGGAGAAAGGCTAGGGCAGAGGCAAAAAGCGCATCTGTGATATGAGAGATAAGGTGGGGAGGGAGGGGGCTTGGCTCAGAGAGGGCAGAGCACAGCTCGGCAAGCTCACCAGGGAAGCTGTCCTGAGGACAGTGGCTCTCAGGCCATGGCATACACTCTGGACACCATTTAGCTGTTCTCCATCGACTCTCGCCCTTCCCTCCGCCCCCCTCATGCATGCATTCTCTCCACCACAAACAGCTTTTCCCTCTCCTCAGAACAGGCTGTCCTCAGCCTGGTGCCCCTCAGGGGCATCCAGAGTGGTGTCTGCCCTGTTCCCAGCCAGCCAACATCAGAGTTGCCCCACTGCTGCTGCTGCTGCTGCGGTTGCCATCTCTTCCCAGAGGGATTTCTGTTCCTCAGAGTCAGTCGCAAGGAACCAGAGCAGATGGTTCCTCTGACAGTGACTGCCTAGGGAAAGACACTCCAATCCAGGCCTTGATGGAGGCAGAGTGCGAAGCAGGGAGAGAGACACTACCGGGATTCTGTGCCCCGGCCCTGCTCCTGGTCAGCTGCACTTGGCATTGTAAGAGCTCCTTAGAGATGCACACACATTGTGCAGGCAAGAAGTGCTTTTTTTTTTTTTGAGACAGAGCCTCAAGCTGTTGCCCTGGGTAGAGTGCTGTAGCATCACAGCTCACAGCAACCTTTAATTCCTGGGCTCAGTGGAGTTTCCTGCCTCTGCCTCCCAAGTAGCTGGGACTATAGGCACCCGCCACAACACCCGGCCATTTTTTTTTTTTTTGGTTACAGCCGTCATTGTTGTTTGGTGGGTCTGGGCTGCATTTGAACCCGCCACCTCAGGTGTACGTGGCTGGCCCCTTAGCCTTTTGAGCCACAGGCGCCAAGCCAAGAAGTGCTTTTTAACATCAAACACTTGCCAAGTCCTCAGGGAAGTTCCAAAGCGCTGCCAGGTTTTTATTCTCATCACCCCCATGACTTCTCCTGATATTTCTCAGCATCTCCTGCCAGGAGCAGAACTCAGGAGAACCCGAGGAGGAGAACCCAGGAGGAGAACCTCAGGAGGAGAACTTCATGCCTTTGCCCCCCACACACCCCAGGACATGGCTGAGGCTCCTGGTCTTTACAGGCATGTGCGTGTGAAGATAACAGCTCTGGGGAAACTTTCAGTGGAATGTCTTATGGAGAGGAATAGCAGGTGGTCTACCTAGGACTACCACTTCTCAGGGATAGCATCTTGGGCCCGTTCTTAATCTCCAATTTTCATTCTAAGTTATAGATAATGAACTTAGGGTTTTTTTTTTTTTTTTTTTTGTAGAGACAGAGTCTCACTTTATCGCCCTGGGTAGAGTGCCGTGGCGTCACACTGCTCACAGCAACCTCCAGCTCTTGGGCTCAAGCGATTCTCTTGCCTCAGCCTCCCGAGTAGCTGGG
>CAUYON010105758.1:0-12801 GCA_963573935.1 Arctocebus calabarensis
AATTCTTAAAAGAGATTTTGGACTACTAGGGAGGCTGAGGCAAGAGAATCGCTTAAGCCCAAGAGCTGGAGGTTGCTGTGAGCAGTGTGACGCCACGGCACTCTACTCAGGGCGATAAAGTGAGACTCTGTCTCTACAAAAGAAAAAAAAAAATGAGGCTAGAGTGTGCGGGTGTCCTGAGGTGTGGTCAGGGAGCACCTGGACAGTCAGCACTCTGAGGACTACCCTCGATATGAGAGGCCTAACAGCCAACACTTTTCCCTGAGGAAGTCCCATCCACGCAGTGGATCTGTGTCTAACACCCCTGCTGGTTTCGGAGTCACATGTGCAGAGGCTCTGGCCCACTATGTTCCAGATCCCTGCATCACCTCCCAACTTGGGATTATCTCACCCCTGATGTTGGACCAGCCTTGGACTCCTAGACTCAGGCGCAGAGCTGATGGAACATGAGCTGCTGGGACTCTGAACCATGGCCCCAGACCCCAGAACCAGCGCAGGGGCCCTCAAGTGTCTGCCACAGGGCTGGGGGCAGCATGGCTGACCTGTCCTGGGGGATGGTGCTGTAGGGCCTGGGCCTCACTGTCCTCCAGAATGAGGCCAGTGGAGACGCCCAGGACTGCCAGGTGATCCATGCTCAGCTCAGGCCTGAGGAGGAAACTTGGAAGGAAGCTATGTTTTCTCATCCATGAGGCCTGGATGTCCCCAGCCCAGCTAGGTCCTGCCACAGTCAGGGCCCAGCCACTCCAGAGTTAAAGCATCAAGGCAGGGCAGATGTGGTCCTAGGGACCTGCCTCGGAGCCTGCCTGGGACTTAGGTCTCGTGACCAGACCCAGGACTGATCCTTCGATAGGCAACAGCAACGAGCCTAGCTGCCACCAGGGGTCATTGTCTGCCACAGGCCAGGGTGCAGGGACAGGGGACGAGGTGAATGACATCCTCAAGAGAGGCAGGGCTGGATGCTAAGAAGCCATCCGAGTGGAGTACCAGGGAGGCTGGAGGGTTTGTAGTTAAAGGGCCTGCAGAGCCTGGGTGGCCCTACCAGGGCACTCTGGATGTTCATGATCCCTCAGGGTTGGGGGGCAGGTTTGTCCTCAACCCCTGTGGAGAACAGCAGGATATAGTAAACCCCTACCAGGCACTGCTGGGCAGGCACCTGGGCGGGCAGAGTGTCCCCCAGGCCTCCCTCCCCGCCCCCTGGCCCACCATGTTCCAGATCCCTGTGACACCTCCCAACTTGGGACCATCTCATCCCTGATCCTGGACAAAGGGGTGCTCATTCCTAGCTGAGGGCTTGGCAGCCTGTCAGGGTCACTGAGATCAGTGACCCTTGGCTGGAGTGGCCAGGTCAGTGCCGAGTGTGGGCAGCTCCTCTCCAGCCTGGAGTCAGGATGGATGGACAAGTGGAAGGGCCTCTAGAGTTCATCAGCTGCCCCATGGCTTGGAGAGCTGCCCATGGGCAGCACTGCCTCTCACATCCCCACCCGTCACAGGCATGTCTGTCCAGGTGGGCTGGGGGGCACATGGTTATAAGCTCCCACTTCTCTCCACTGGGCTAGGGTCTGCTATGAAGTAGTAGCCAGGACCTCCTTACCCTGCCCTGCTTGCCTGGTCTCCCCGGGCCTATGTGAGCCGAGCCAAGAGTCTCCTGGAGAAGGCCATGCAGGGTGCTGGACGTGTTGGGGCAGCCGGCCTGTCCTGGGGCCGTGCCGAGGACACAGGCCGGCCGGGAGCCTTGCTCCCAGGACAAAGGAGCCTTGTGCAGCTGAATGGGTGTTTATCCTGGAGCCCGAGTTAACTCGAGGCCGAGTGGTGGGGCGGGGGCCCTGGCACTGGCCTTCCTCTGGTAAACATGACCCACACCGGGCATACACCAGCGGGTCTGGACTTCCGCGGCCCTGTCCCCCTGCACATCCATGTGGCCAGTGCCTCAGGGTCTGCCTGCCAGGAGAGGGACACCCGAGAAGTAGGAGCTGCCCTTGGGGCTGTCTCCAGTGCTCACTGCTGAGCAGCAGGGGAGGAGCGGTGACCATAGCATGGCAGCAGCCACACACTGGCCCTTTCAGGAGGTGAAGGGCCCTGGTAGGTTCTCCACTGTGTGGGGGCCAGTATAGAGAGCAATAAGGTTAGGGGAAGTCTTGAGGTTGGACCATGGCCTGATGGGGTTAGTGTCCTCACAGGAAGGGGAAGAGGCCAGAGCACCCTGCCATGTAGGGACACAGCGAGGAGGAGAAACTGGCAGCCCAGGACCCTCCCCAGGACCACACCCTGCTCCCAAACTTCCATCCTCCAGGACTATGAGCAGTGAAGGTCAGTGCCTGCCACCCAGGGGATGGTGTGTGAAGGCCAGCAGGGTGACACCCTGAGGTCAGAGCTGTGCAGCCACGGCACTCCCTATACATCTATCCTCTCCGCAGCTGCCACTTCCCACTTCCAGAGGGTGCCCTAGGCCTGCTGGGCATCATTATGAGACTACCTTGGGCCAGAGCCCTTAGCACCTCCCTGGGTCGCTCAAGACCCTTTCAACAGGCCAGTGGCTACAGCTTTCCCAGCTTCTCCCAGTTGGCGCCATCACTCACATCTTCATTCAGGCCCTCCCTCTAGGGGCAGGGAGCAGAGTCCTCTGGGCAAAGCATGGACTTGGAGCGCAGGAAAACTGTCCAGAACGGCTGAACATAGCTCAGGCACTCCTCCCTCCCCCAGAATCATCCAGTGATAACCCCCACCCTGCCCTGACCCACCAAGAGTCCTGGGAAACAACACCCCTCTCTGTCCCCAGAGTCTAAGCCAGTGAGGGCTACATGTGCCCAGCGGGGCCTCCCCAGCTGGCCACCCACATTCTTGAGTGGCATTGGTACCCCTGTGACCAGACACTGAAATCCAGGATCCAGGTGCCCTCTCACTGGACACTCAGGATGCCCCGGGTGTCCCTTGTCCCTCAGGGAACAACTTCACAGGGCAGCAGTCTCCACCGCCTAGGCTGGATGAGGCCAAGAATAGATCTCTGCCTGAAGGAGTCCTCTCTGGGGGTTACTCACAGGGCAGGGCACAAGTGACGGGCCAGCCAAGACTGGAGGGCTGCTGCATGCCCCGGCTGGCTCCCTGCGCTAAGCCCCCGCTGTGCTGGCCATGCCACACCTGAGCCAAGTCGCCTGCAGGGGGAGCCATTGGGCCGCCTGCACCCCTCCTGCTAACCCTGTTGGACCAGACAACAGGAGACCCTCAGGCACTCCCCACATCTCCCTAGCCAGTGTCAGCCCCATCCAGATGTGCTCTGGGAGCTCACCCTAGGGGCGCCTGTCCTCCCTGCAGGCTTCACTAGGCTCCCTTCACCTCTGCAGTCTGCAGGAGTGGCAGACTCCTTCCAAAAACACTCCGCCTTCTCCAACCTGAGCCCAAGCCCTGCTGGAGCTGGATGTCCCACGGATGTCCCACCAATGTCTGTGGAGTGAGTGGAAGAATGGATGGATGGATGTGTCTGTGTCCGGACCCCATAATTGCCTCACTCCAGTCCAGTAGGGGTAAGGTGAGGGCCTGGGGATCTCTTGGCCCTTAGCCCCTTCAACCCGTGGGAGTCCCTCACTGTTCCACCCTGCCCCAACTCCTCACGGCCCCCAGCACTGACAGCCCCACCCTGCTGGACACTGAAAAGGGGAGAATAGCAGGGAAGGGGTGTAGATAGGACTAGGGCTGGGCCCTCTACAAAACACTGGCGGCTTCTCTGGGGTACTCGGAGGGATAGTGCCTGCCTGGAAGATTATTCTGGCAGGAGCCACATGTGAGCAAAATCCCAAGGGGTGGCCTGCAGGGCTGGGGCCCCCTCCACACAGCACCTTGCTGCGGATCAGAGTTGGGGGCAAGTCCTGGAGCCCTCCCTGAAGAGTGGAACGGCTGGGCTCAAGAGCAGGATCCCATGAGGGGGCTGTCTCAAAGCCCACTCTGGTCCTCCCAGGCCTGCAGGGGGTTCCAGCATTAGACCCTGCCTCAGACCAAACCAAAGCGGAGCCTGGCAGGCCCGGGGCTTCTGCCTGGGGTGTCTGGTGACCATGGCCTTGTGGTCCTGCCCAGAATCCAGGGCTGGTGTCCTGGCAACAAGGGTGGTACTTGGTCTCAGGCAGTGCAGAGCTGGGTGGGCTGAGGCCAGGCTGCTGGCAGTAGGTAGCCCCAAGCAGCCCCCCACTCACCAGCCCTGGAGCCCAGTATCCCCATCAGTCCATGTGGGCAGGGCCCTGAGATGTCATCACACACTTGGCCATTGCTGCCGTCAACAGGTCCAATGTGCTCCCGAGCACCTCCTATGTTCCATGTGCTCTTCTAGGCCTTGGGGTATGGCCAGTGACAGAACAGCCTATCCCTGCACTGTGCAGCCAACCTGGCTGGGGTGGGGGCAGGTATAAAAGCATGCATCTTGACAGTACCATGAGGAGGTCCGAGGTGCCGAAGAAAGGGTGTGACATTGTGGGTGGCTTCCAGGCATCCCTCTCTGACCAGTGTCCACTGCCCCTACCATGCCCACCACAGAGGTTGCCCCCCCTCCATGATGCTCCTGGCTAGGGCCCTTGCTCCCCAACCCACACCAGCAGCAGAGGTTCCTGAATTCCTGACGTGTGTGTCTTGAGGCCAGAGCAGCAGGGGATGAGGGGAGGCAGGAATCCCCAGACCTAGCAAGTCCTAGCTCTCCACAGGGGGCAGGCAGCCCTGCCCTGCCCAGCCCAGAAGCTTCTCCACGCAGTGGGGTCAGTGTCTACCCTGGAGGCCAGCACCTAGCTCTGCCTCCTGGGACCCCAAGCAGGCTTTTCACCCCTCTATCCTGCACAGAGGTCCTGGACCACCTCTGGACCTGGAAGGCAGTCTCCCGTCCCAGATGGGCTGGGGCCACCAGGCTGGCCATCTTGGAGCAGGCAGGGCACTGAGGCAGCCTGGGCACTGGGTGAGCCCAACGTGGCAGGACACTTCTTGCACACACAACATGCTAGGGAGGCTGCGAGGAATCAGAAACATATGGCCAGGCGCAGTGTCCCCACACACAGCTGTGCCAGGCAGGCCTTCCTCCCTCTATCACCACTCTGCCCTACTCAGCATCCCATCTGAGGCCTCCCAATCCCAACTGGGCTCACCTGCTCCCAGGGTCTAGAGGCTCAAGCCTTTCTTCCCAGCCTCCCAGGCTAAGACATGCCCTCCAAGCTGGGGGCCGCTCACAGGGGAGGTGCCTCACCCATGCTCTGGGATCTGGAGGATCTGGGCCCCCAGGGCGGTAGGAATCAACTACACAAGACCCCTCTAGCACTGTGTGGTGCCTGACACCCCTGTCCACACCCCCAAGCTAGAGACAAAGCACAGACCATGGGAAACAGGTCACACTGGTCACCTTTCCTTTTCAAGGGGAGCACCCTGTGGATACCCCAGGGTGGGTGGGGATGGGGCAGCCCCAGCATTGAGGGTTTCCTGGAGGAGGGGCCTCCTAAGCAGCCGGGGAGACTCGTGGGCACTGCTAGGCTGAGGCCTGTCTCGTGGAGGAGCCTTCAAATATTGCCTAGTACCCAACTGGCCCAACCTCTCCACTTCCAAGGTCCATGTGTCCACCTGGGAGCCTCTACCTGGCTGGAGGGCTGTCCAAGCCAGGCAGGCAAGGGCCAGATGTGTGCCCGCCCCAACATGCCCATGGCCCGTTCACACCACCAGGTGCCCCTGCCAGAAACATGAGCTCATCCCCCCATGGGCAGGGCGGGCAAGGGCGCCCCACCCCATAGACAACACGACTTGCCCTGGTCACATCACGCAGCCATCCCTGCCCCATGCTATTTCCTTGAACACCTGGGGACAACCAGCACCCCAGCTCGACCGATGGGGAGCTGAGGAAACCTGAGCTGGACCAAAGGCCGAGGCTGAAGGGTGACCAGGGGCAGGAGGTGGAGTGGGGGGCAGTAGCACTACAGGATAGAGGGACCGGGACCAGCCATGCACAGGCCGGGACACTGGGGGACCTCCCAGGAACAGGGTTTCTGGGGGGATGCGGGAGGGCTCTGGAAAGCCAGCATTATGGTTATTGTTGTTGTTTCTGCCGAGCTCCAGGCAGGCGGCCTGTCTGCCAGCCAAGCAGGAAGCGCCAGGGGCTCTCCCCACGGGCCGCCAGCCAGGGCTCCTCAATGTTTCTGGGAACCCCCCTCCCCACACGCCCAGAAAGCAGGAATGTACCTTTGCCCCGAGCCCAGGCTTGTCTGGCCCCATGGTGCCCCACCAGACCCAGCCCTACATGCCCCCTCCTCTGGCTGGGGACAGCTGGGTGAGGCCAGAGCTGCCTCAGGGGAGGAGGCTTCTTGGAGAATATGCCTGGGCCTTGTGGGACACCAGGCCTGTGGGTATGAGGTGGTGTTGGGTGAGGACTTGGGCAGCAGGAACCAGGTGGCCCCAGGCTGGGCACTGCCCCCACCTCCTCTTTTGCTCTTCCCTTCTTCCTGGCCAGGCTGTGGACCCCAAGCTTAGGTATGGACAAGAGCAGTGCCCTGAAGGATGGAGGGCTCCCTGGAGGAGGAGGAAGCACTGGTGCTGTTAGTCCCTCAGAGCAGGTGTGGGCGGCTCCAGGCTAGGGACGGCCAGGTGACTGGCAAGCAGAAGAGAGATATGGCCTGTTCTCCAGCCAGTGCCTGCCCCCTGGGCTTCACAGGCAAGAGCCACAGGTTCCCCTGAAGCCTGAGGTTTGGCAGAGATGCCTGGGCCAGGGATGAGGGGAGACTGGCCACATCCAGGGAGGTACGCTTCTGAGGGTTCCTGGGCCCCCAAGACTACCCTGGGCCTGTATACTCCCTGGGGGCTTGGGTGACCCTTGGGTGGATCTCACAGACGGACCCAATTTCTCATGGGATGGCATCTGCCAAGGAGGCCCCGTGGGGGAAGTGAGCCCTGGAAGACAGAGGACCCACTGCCTCCCAGGATCACCCAGGGACAGGAGCAGTTACTGCAGCAAAGCCCCAGAGCACTCGTCCACTCCCTTCCGTAGAGGCTGCTGTGTGCTCCGTGGAAGCCACGAAGGCAATCTGGGCTGTGGGCACCGTCCAAGTCCGCACCCCTCGTGCCCGATGTCAGCGTGATCCAATTTCATAACCAGCCTGGATTCTACCCCAGCCCAGGAAGGAGCATAAAACCCAATATATTTTAATTATATCTTTGATGGCCGTGAGCACAATTGTTTCCAGATGGGGACCCCGTGGACAGCCACTCTGCCCCCTGGGCCTGGTCTAGGGGAGGAAGGGAGCACAGACCACAGGCCCCCCTGGCTGACAGCAGCCTGTGGCTTGGGGCCCTGCCTGACTTTGCTGAGGAGTCCTCTGGCGGGGAGTGGCTCTTGCTGTCATGCTTTCCATTTTGCAGATGGGGCAACTGAGGCTCCGGGAAACAGAATTGGTGCAGACCCCTCTAGGTGGCAGAGGGGCTAGTGCCCCACTCAGAGACCCTTCTAGGCTGGGAGATCCATGCAGTGGCCTGGCCCAAATGCTGGAGCAGGGCCAAGCTCAGTGTGTTGGGGCCCTGAGCCTGGGAAGGAGGCCGGTGATGGGTCTGGCCCCATACCTTGCACATTTTTGCCTGGACTACACTGCCGAGGAAATACATCTCCATAGGATGGGTCAAGGGACAGCTCCAGGCACACAGAAACCTCTTGAATAATGACTATGTCCTGGCTCCAGGCAAGAGGAGGCCAGTGCCGGAGACCTCCATGCCCAGGCTGCTGAATGGGACCCAGGCTGAACAGGCCTCCCACAGCCCCCTCGGCTCCTCCAAATGAGGAAGTACTCGGACACCCAAAGGCCTTGCAAGCCAGTATGAGGCCTGGGGCTGGGCAAGGGCTAGGAGAACTGGCCTGGCCAAGCTGGCTGGCCCATAGCTCCGAGGGGGCAATGTAGCCCCTGCACAACCTGCTTGGGGGGGATCCACAGGGAGTCATGCAAAGGGTTGGCGGCCTCCAGCTCCCACCCCAACTGGGCAGGCAGGAGGAAGGTCGCTGGGCGGTCAGCAATGGGGGCTTTGGAAGTCTGCTGGCTAATGAGATTTGCCCACTTTGCCTTCCCGGCTCTTCCTGTGAGGTGGCCGCCTGGCGTCTGCCTGGAGACCCCCCTTCCCCTGCCCACTGCACCCCCACCCAGGAGGGGTTGAGGGAGGGAAGAGGGCCGTAGGCCCAGCTCTCCACACGGTACGTGGTGATAGTTGGGCAGCAGGGGCCTTAGAGGGGCCCAGGCTTTGTTCCTTCTTCGGTACAGCCTGGAGACCCCATCCCCACCCTGCCCAGTCAAGACAGGCGGTTGCCATGGGCAGTGAAGCAGGCAGAGCACTGGCAACTCAGGCTGTGACTGAGGACTGACCTTGTCTCGGGGTCGTGTCCACAGGGTCTGGGCTCAGAGTCCAGCCCTGACCTGGCCTCTGCCTAGCCTCGGCACTCCACCTGAAAAATGGGCACTGAGCAGAGAAGGTGCAGGGCGGCTGGTTGGTACTCACCACCCTGCATCTGGGCAACGGCTCTCTCCCCACCTGTGCCATGCACTGTGGGGGTGACCCATCACAGCCCCCACCTCCCACTGCAGCCAGCCACCCAGGGGTGACCCAGCCCAGGCCTGGCTCCTTACTCAATCAGGGGGCTGGAGAGGTAAGATACCTTTGGCTCAGGGTACGCTATAAAGTCCAGGGGCTTGTGCAGGGATTCTCAGACGCTGGAGGACCTGACCAGGCTGCCCAAGGAGTGGCATATGAGCGGGCACAAAGGTCACTGGTCAGACCAGCAGGTGTCTGGGTGGATGCCGTGTGTCATCCTCCTTCCTTCAGGTGCCTGCCCACCTGGTGACCCCCTGGTGAGTGAGGCTGGCAGTTGAGGGCCTGCAGTGCCCCTGCTCCTAGCTACCAGCCCTGGGCACCCACAGAAGACGTGACATCATCCTTGGGCCTGGTGCCTCAGAGTAGGAGGGGAGTGCCCATGGGCCCACCGAGGAAGGCGTGGGTGCTAGTTCACAGGGCTCCCCAAGGCTGACTCACTCCTCCCCACCCACTAAACTGATGGCCCTGGGCTCTGTTTCAGGCAGAGGGAGGCAGAGGTGAGTGCTGCCCAAGCCAGGAGACCCCAAGCTGGACCCTCAACTCCTAGTCCCAGGGCCCTGCATTGCTAATGCCACAGCACAAGTAGCCACCTTGGGCCCTGCTCCCCACACGCAGGATTGAGTAGGAGGCAGCCCTGGGGCTTTCACCTTCCCTGGCAGGTGGGTGCTGGCTCCCAGGATTCCCCTTGGAAATACATCCCACCTGCCCACCTGCCCTGCACCCTCCACCACCCACCCTCTCAGGCCTCATGACCCCTCCCTTAGCCCCTCCCAGTACAGCACACTCAGTCATCTGTATACCATGTGGGCAGCCACCTGCCAGGCCTCTGGCCACCCCATGGTCACCTCTGCATCCTGCCGCTTGCTGCTAACCATGCATGACCCCACCCTTACTGTGCTGATGTGCTGCCAGGCACCCTCTTTCCACTGCTCGGCCATCAGCGTCTGGTCCACACGCCTGGCCTGTCACCATCCACCACCCCATCCATACCTCCAACCTGTCTGTCCACCCATTGTATGTTGGCATTTGCTGCCCATATGCATCGTCCCCGGCATGTTGGTGTCAGGGCTGGACTCTCACAGAGCCCACCCAGCTTGGGAGGCTGTCCGCAGGTGCAGGGAGGGGCAGTCAGGTAGAAGTAGGTGGCTGCAATGTACAGGCAGGAGGGGCTGCCACTGAGTGTGACTGGAAAGAGCCAGCAAGAGGACAGGGGGCACGAGCGGAGCACGGGGCCATTGCAGAGGACACCACCCCTGGGAAGGTCACCACCCCTGGGGTGGAGGGCGTGGAAGGTCCCAGCTGGCATGGGCAGAGAAGAGTAGCACAGCCCCTTACTCTGGGCTTTAACCTGGGGTTCTGGGGTGCCCAGCCCATATAGCCCCAAGCAGGAGAGTCCAGGAGGATGACAGGCACAAGTTAAGGCCCCTCCTGCCCCACCCGCAGGGATAGGGACTGATATCTCCATCACACAGCTCCTCCCCAGCCAAGGCCTCCAGTGCCAGTGTCACTGCCCAACAGGAATCTGTCCACAGTGGACAACTACAGACACTCGCAAGTCTCTCCCAATAGCACAGACCACCTGAGCCCAGTGCCTACCCTCCAAAAAGCCTTCTCTGCCTGGCAGTGAAGGAGAGATTTTGTTCGAAAGCCCCTCCTCTCTATGGCCATATCCCTGCTGGCCTGGGTCCTCCAGTTCAGCAAGGTTGCACAGGCTGGAAGAGGCCCACGTCAGCAAGTCTTTTTTTTTTTTTTAACATTTTAATTATTTATTTATTTATTTATGTTGTTGTTGTTGTTGCATTTTGGCTGGGGCCGGGTTTGAACCCACCATCCTCGGTATATGGGACCGGCACCCTACTCACTGAGCCATAGGTGCCTCCCCCAGCAAGTCTTCTATCCACCCAGCAAGTCTTCTATCCACCCCCAGCCAGTCCTGTCCCCTCCCAGGGAGGGCAGGGACAGGTTTGTATTGGGTCACTGAGTCCCCTGGCACCTGGCCTGTACAGATGGTGCTAAGACAGGGAGACCCCAGCCTGTCTCCAGCTCCCAGCAGGGGTGGAGGTCAAAGCAACCAGATAAGGGAAAGGCCATAGACCAGAGGGGACAGCAGTGCATGCACCTGGCACTGGACAATAAACGGATGCAGGGCTCAGCCAGAGAATAGATGGCAGGACCCGGGCAACACGGGCTGCTCAGTGGGGCTCGATGGATATGAGGTGTGTTGAGGAGGGTAAGGAGCCCTCTTCCTCAGCCTTCCTGTAACCTCCGACTCCCAGGGGCCCCTGAGCTGGAGCTGGGACAAGGAACTTAAACCCAGGACTACTTGAAAAGGCCACCGTCAACCAGGCTGGGGCTTGGCTGGGGTCCCTGGGAAGGGAGCAGTAGCAAGCTCCTGGGACAGGAAGTGGGGCTCTGATGAGGCCCCGGGGCCCACTGCCTCCTTAGTGAGTACAGAGGTAGGATGGAGGTGGGGAGGTGGGAGGGCCCCCCCTCACTTGTACCTGCTCTGGGCTCCTCATTTGTGTCCCCCTGTGTCCCAAGACCACAGAGCAATTCACTGGGGAGAAAGGGACCCAGGGCCTGGGGGAAAGACCATCAGGCTCCCTACAAACTGATTGCCAGCTGCTCACTGAGCCCTGCCCCAGCCAGGGCATCATCCACCCCCTCCCAACCCCTAGAACTCTGACCAGAGGACCAAGGCAGAGATAAACTGTGGCTGCCCCAGGCCCTGATTAGTGGCAAATCCCAGGAAGTTCCCATCCCATCTTGAAACCCTGATTCCTCAGTCTGCAGCTACAATCCCACCCATCACCTGTCCGGACTCAGGCCCAGCCACCCCAACAGCCTCCTGCCCTCAAAGGCTTTCCCTGCTCAGCATGTGCTCTAAAGTGAGCTTGGCCAGGACCCCAAAAATGCCCAGTGGGGCCAGTGGGACCAATGGCAAGGGGTCAGTGAGAACATGTGATAGCGTCATGGGCACATGGGCAGGAGAGACTAGGAGAAGGTGACACCCTTGAACACGGTGGGGTGGACTGTGTGCCTGGCCTGGGGGCAGGGGCCAGGGGGTGTGGGCAGGCACGGCCCTCAGTTGGCTGGGTGGTGTACGTGGCGCCATCGGGCAGATGACTTAATCACAGGCGGGCTTTGTCCCCAGTCGCCCGCCCCCTGCCCGGATCCTCCGCCTGGCCAGGCTGCCGGCCGCACGCTCCCCCCAACCCAGCTCCTAGCAACCTGCAGCGGACCGTGGGCAAATTCGAGGAGAGCAGGGGGTGCTCTCCACCCGCCACAGGGCCTGGGAACAGCACGGGGGTGGCCGCGAGGTGCGGCCAGGGTGGGTCCATCCTGGGCTGGGCTCAGGGGACGCCCGCCAGCCCGGCCCGTGCCAGCCCCTGAGGAGGGCATCCTGGCAGAGGAGGTGCCAGGGCCGGGAGCCAGGGGGCCGGGGGCTTTGTGTGCCACAGGCCCCCTCTTCCTGGGGCCCCCTCCCGGCCTGATCCCTTCCCAGCCTTAGAAAGTGAGACAAAGGCCGGGAGGCCCCGGAGGGCTGGGACATAAGCGGGAGATGGGGTTTTAATGACGAGCTACAGTGGTGGGAGCAGAGGCGGCTGGTTAACCCTGTCAGGCCCTCACCCTGGGCCCACCTGCTGCTGCCGGCCCCTTCTAGGCCCCTAACTGCCCCACTGCAGACCCCAGGAGACTGGAAACAAAGTGAAAATCCTGTCTCCAAAGAGACAGGGTCAAAGTGTTCTGGGTCCCCAAAGCCCCCACCGATCTAGGCAGCTTGTCCACCAGATCCTTGCCTCAGGCACTGGGTGAGATGGGGCTTGGTGGGGGGTGACTGAACCCACGCCTGGAACTGCCCACACTGCCCTGCGCACCATCAGTGACCTATGCACTTGTGACTTACTTATTTCCTGAACTCGGAGGAGGAATTGAACTCAGGCCTGGTACATGGGAACCTACCCTCCTCCTGAATTGGAAGCCCCCAGTCTCTTGCAGAGAGGAACCTCAAAAGAAAAGGGAACTCGGGGCTGTTACAGGACACACAGCTGGAGTGTGAGACCCTTAAGACTCCATGGGTCTAGCCGGGCGCTGTGGCGGGCGCCTGTAGTCCCAGCTACTCGGGAGGCTGAGGCAAGAGAATCGCTTGAGCCCAAGAGCTGGAG
Source organism: Arctocebus calabarensis (assembly GCA_963573935.1). Taxonomy (NCBI): domain Eukaryota; kingdom Metazoa; phylum Chordata; class Mammalia; order Primates; family Lorisidae; genus Arctocebus; species Arctocebus calabarensis. The sequence continues at coordinate 12,744 of CAUYON010105758.1, forward strand.
GTTGCTGTGAGCAGTGTGACGCCACGGCACTCTACCCAGGGCGATAAAGTGAGACTCT
>CAUYON010105759.1:0-17685 GCA_963573935.1 Arctocebus calabarensis
CAGCCTCCCTAGTAGCTGGGACTACAGGCGCCCGCCACAGCGCCCGGCTATTTTTTTGTTTTGCAGTTCGGCTGAGGCTGGGCTTGAACCCGCCACCTTCGGTATATGGGGCCGGCGCCCTGCTCGCTGAGCCACAGGAGCCGCCCCAATTTTATCTTCTTAAAGACATTTCTCCAGAGGATCCTTCCAACCTATTCCCATCTGAGTTGGCAGCCTTCCATTCTGCTGCACAGCTGCCATATGGGATCACTCTTACCCTTCACCCTGTGATTCTCCTGCCTCCTTCTTATGTTGGATCCCATGTCCTATACCCCATCTGTCTTCCTCACTCATTCTGATGGAGCATATCCTCTAAGATTTTATTTTATTTTATTTTATTTATTTTTTTTGCAGCGTTTGGCCAGGGCTGGGTTTGAACCTGCCACCTCTGGCATATGGGGCCGGTGCCAGATTTAACAGCTTAGTGTTCTATGTGTTTATCACTAATTCATTTAGAATTATTATTATTATTATTATTTTTTGCAGTTTCTGGCCAGGGCTGTGTTTGAACCCGCCACCTCTGGCATATGGGGCCGGTGCCCTACTCCTTTGAGCCACAGGCGCTGCCCTACTTTATTTTTTAGCATGCATCTCTTAGCCAAATGGTCTCCTCTGACCTGCCACCTTCTGGGGTTTCCAGGCAAACTAAAACACCAACTTTACTCTGTATTGCTATGTAAGTTTCCAAGCCCTTCTTTCCAGTTTTTTCCTCCCTGTGAATTGGGAGGCACCCACTGTTCTTTTATCCTCTCTTATAGGCAATACACAGTGGTGAAGAGGCCTGGATCTGGAGTCAAACAACCCGAAATTGAAATCTTGACTGACACCTATTCCTAAGAGTCTGACTATAGATAAGTTATGCAATCTAGCTAAACCTCAGTGTTCTAATTTGCAAAATGGGAACAGCAGCAGCCCACAACACAGAGCCTGGCACATGGCACTGCGCAATAAAAGTCCTACTTAGCCACAAGAACCTGTGCAGCCCCCCAGGATTCTCACTTACGGGTACAGCCTAGAGGCAAACCTCAGTAATCACAGAATCCATCTAATTCCTTCACTTAGTCTTTACCACTTGTCTATATCACATGTTCTATATTTACACTTCTCACTGCATGAGGTAATTTTTTATATATCCTAACATACCTTCCTCTCCTTCCATTGTCAAGATAGATCCTGGTATATAGTTCACAGTACACACTCTGGTCATCTAAATGGTACAGAACGAGAGGGTCTGTCTTATCCATGCTTCTTCTCCACCTTGATCTCTTCAAATTGAAAAGTGTTAATTTTTACAAGTTGGTCTAAAGGGCCTATTCTATCTATGGCAGCAGGGATATGAGCAGATGAGCTGAACCACCAAGACTCCTTTCAGTCACAATCTCAGTACTGTGACAGTTGTGACGTCTTCACTGGCCACACAACTTTGGGCCTTCTCCTTGGGGACATCCAAGAACAGGAACCAGGGTATCAGGGTTGGCCAGTATTCAGGAGTGACGTGGATTTGGCTTGCTGAGTCCAGCCCAACCTCTGGTTTCTGCCTGCTGCCTGGGAGATTATTCCTTTTGGTTTCTGATTGCTGACAAAAGCACTGAACTTTCCAGAAAGAGAACCACCTGTAAGTCTCCCTGAGGGCAGGACTGGGAGAGGGTAGGGGTGTGGAATAGAAGGTGAGGGGACCAGCTCACCTCCAAAGTTACTGTTAAGCACAAGGCTGTATCACCTGGTCACTCTGACAAATTCTCTAATAGGGATGATACCACCAGTAAAAGGTCACAAAAGGTTAGTGGTAAATACCAATAACCAATGATAAAATGCATTATTTTCATTGTGAGCATTCCCAAAATACAATGTGACAATGGAATAGTGGGGACAGAGCAGGGCTGAAGAAGACAGGGCAAGTAAACCCTCCATGAAGGTCAGGGATTGCCTACTCAACTTTTTTTAAGTTTTATCAGACAACTTCCCTCCCAAACCAGAATGATTCAGAGAGACCCCTACCTAGCCAGCCATTAACTCCTCTGGGCAGCAGGGACCTCATCCTTGGCGTTGTTCTCTGACTTAGGTGGGGGCTTTCCCTGCTTTCCTGAATGAGCATGCTCTCACCAAAGCCCTGGCTTTCCTTTTTCTGACTCACTGAATCATTTCCTTTCTCCAGCTCTTACCTTTGAGCCTTCCTTTTCGCTTCCCTGGAAAAGTGACTCACTGCTGAAGTGTTAGGTGACAATGAGGATCAAGGATAGGTGATAAAAATACTCCTGATCGTGCAACTCAAGGAAGTTTTTGGATGAGAATTCAAAGTGCCAGTAAGGAACTCTGAAGTTAGGGTGTTAACAATGGCCAAAGCTTCATCTCTTTGGGGATGTGGAACAAAGAATAAAGTTAAAACAGGAATTTACCCTTGCTAGATTTTCTGTGGAGCCCCTTGTTCTTACCCTTTCAAATGTGTATTTCTGAGAAAGGCACATAAAGGCACTTAGCACGACAACATGGAACATAGTGAGATAGGCAAAAAGGAGAATCCTAGCCCAGGAAGCAGGGAGCAGAGAGGACTGGGCCCTTTCTCCCATTAGCCCTGCAGAGCCCGGCTAGGGCCATAGAGTAGGGCTGTTTCTTTTTGGGATTTTCTTTCCAGTGCAAACAACCGTACTTCCCCAATGGTGAGGGAAGCCAGCATGACAGAGCAGGCTCTGGGCTGGCCCCAGCACCCACACAAAAGACCCTTAGAACAGGGTTACCTAATATTGCCCTGCTTGCTAGTGGCACTAGCAATAGCCCAGCTGTTTCCCCAGATGGAAACTCACCTTCCTTCACCCCAATTCACTGGTAGATTGGATGCAAACAAGATATTTTCTTCTTCTAATTAATCATCATGGACCTCATAGGCTGAACAAAAACATAATTTTCTCTAAAAGATGACTCCCTGGCCAGGTTACAAGCTATTCAAGATGGGAATAAGAGGCAGGAAAGTCACCCCATCCAAAAGGCCAAACAGATGGGAGCAGAGACACTCATAAAACTAGAGAAAAAAATATATGTGTGTTTACACGTGTGTGTGTGTGTGTGTGTTGGGGAGGTGTTGCAGATGAGAATGTCACAACAGGAAAACTCATGCTACAAAACCTTAATTTGCCAGGAAATTAAGTCCAAAACAAAAAAAAATCTTAAAAGCTGCTGGTGCAATTTCAGAAGTCCAAGAAACTTGGCTCAGTAAAGATGGTGAGTCTGCTTTTTAAAGGTGCCTCAACTACAAAGTGCTTTTCTCAGTCAGGGACCTTTCCCCTCTAATACATGTGTGCATACACTTGTATCAGCTCTGCTCTTCTTCTTCTTCTTTTTTTTTTTTGAGACAGAGCCTCAAGCTGTCTGCCTGGATAGAGTGCTGTGCTATCACAGCTCACAGCAACCTCCAATTCCTGGGCTCAAGTGAGTCTTTTGCCTCTGCCTCCCAAGTAGCTGGGACTACAGGTGCCCGCCACAACGCCCGGCCATTTTTTGGTTGCAGCCATCATTGTTTGGCGGGCCCGGGCTGGATTCAAACCCACCAGCTCAGGTGTACATGGCTGGCACCTTAGCCTGTTGAGCATAGGCTCCGAGCCAAGCTCTGCTCTTCTTTTTTTTTGTTTTGAGAAAGAGCCTCAAGCTGTCACCCTGGGTAGAGTGCTGTGGCATCACCACTCACAGCAACCTCCAACTGCTGGGCTCAAGCAATTCTCCTGCCTCTGCCTCCCACGTAGCTAGGACTACAGGCACCCGCCACAATGCCCGGCTATTTTTTGGTTGCCGCTGTCATTGTCGTTTATTGGCAGACCCAAGCTGGATTCGAACCCACCAGCTCAGGTGTATGCGGCTGGCACCTTAGCCACTTGAGCCACAGGCGCTGAGCCTTCTTTTTTTTTTTTTTGACACAGACTCTCACTTTGTCATCCCCCAGTAGAGTACCGTGGCATCATAGCTCACAGCAACCTCAAACTCTTGGGCTTAAACAATTTTCTTGTTTCAGTCTCCCAAGTAGCTGGGACTACAGGTACCCACCACAATGTGTTGCTATTTTTAGAGACAGGGTCTCACTCTGGCTCAGGCTAGTCTTGAACCTGTGAGCTTAGGTGATCTGCCTGCCTCAGCCTCCCAGAGTGCTGGAATTACAGGCATGAGCCACTGTGTCTGCCCCCCGCCCCCACCCACGACCTCTCTTCATGAGTAACTGGCTGAGGAAGGAAAAGGTCTTGGTATACTGATGCAAGTTCCCAGTATCTGAACAATAGCTTATACACAGATTGCAAACCTTCCCTCCAAACCACCATGGAGAGGATGGAGAGCTAAGGCCAGACTCCATAGAATGGTCCACATCTGAACAGGTGATACAGAAAGAGAGGAAGTCCAGTGACTTTTCCCCCCTAGATTGCTGACAGATACTGACAGGCAAGGTCTTGAAGCCAGACTGTCCTCAAGTGGCATAAAGGAGCTGCCTCTCATGCTTCCCAAACTTACCAGAGCAAGCATTGGGAAGGGAGGCGCCAGCAAGCTGAAGGAGGCTTTTCTCAACTGATCATCTTGGGAAAAGCCAGATACAAATTTCACGGCTGGAATGCAAGTGTTGTGAAATGCTGAAGAAACCCCAAAGAGGGCCAAGGACTCTCCTTCCGGGAAAGCGGTGGGAGGAGGGCTGGCAATGGAGAGTAGGAGAGGAGCAGGTTACCCAGAGGGGCCTGTCTTTCTGGGAAGCAAAAAATAGGGCCTCAGAAAGAAATCCCTAGCCCTGAGGTGTCTGAGGGGCCAGAGATAGGGTTGTTTTTGTTTCTGAACTTGAAGAGAACAAGGCCTTATGTCAAAAAGTAGTTCTAGTATAAATGAGCCAATTATGACACAGCTCGTTATTTCTGGGATTTGGAATCACTGAGGCTCATGGCGTATCTTCCCTAGAGCTAAGTAAGCACAGTAAACCTCAAACATGAGGCTTTAGCCTTGTCTTCAGTGTTATGTGAGAGGTCCCTATTCATGCTACAACCAGTTAGATGAGTTCCAGCAGTGAAGGTCATTATCATCCCAGGGACGCAGTTTTGCGTGTTCCTCATGGAGTCCCTAGAATGGGGTAAGGAGGATCACACCTGTTTTCATGGCTGATAGATTGCCCTTAAATCTAATACTTCCTGTCCTTGGATAAGTTACCTACTAGCTTCTCTGTACCTCAGTTTTCTCATTTGTAAAAGGGGGATTTATAAAATTATTGACTTCATAGAGTGGCTATGAGAATGAGTTACATTAATGTAGGTATAAAGCACTTGGAACATTACCTGCACAGAATAAGCACTACGGAAGTGTTAGTTGACATTGAAGTGTGAAAAGAACAAGTGCCTAGATCCCCCAAGTAGGCCAGAACTCAGATGTAAATGCACAGGCGTCAGTTGTTCCGAGCCTCTGATCTATCTTGGCATCCTCCTTTGACCATATACAGACCCATGAAGACCTGTGCATCAGACTTCCCAGCCCAGAAAGCCTGACTGACGAGAAATTGGACATGCAAACACGATAAGACCCACAGGGAGAGGAGCAAACACTGGTGCCAGCATATTTTGGGCTGACTTTCTCAGTTGCAATCCATGTGGTACATCTGAAATGGGGTCAGGTCCCAGAGTGGGCAGCACAGATATTACAATTGTGCTTGCTAAACTGAACAGAGTCCAACATCATTGATCCTGAGATAACAGGAAGCTAGTGTCTGAGAGAACTGAAGGGAGAATGTTCTTGCCAAAGAAATCATTTTTCAACCAATTGCTAACAAATTGGTAACCAGTGCTGAGAACCTAGAGGAAATGTCCTGATTCCTTCAGAATGCAGATTCTGACACTTTGTGGAGAACTGACTAGGCACTTAGGCTGCAAGGAAGGGAAATGACCCCAGAGGCTGACACCTCTGATCTATTGCCACTCATCTCTCCATATTCCCAGCCAACTGAGGCCAAAGTGGACATAGCAGTGTCTCTGCCTTGTGTCTACAGATAGACCTCAGACCAGAACCAAAACCCCACTGCCCAGTCAGGATTTGGGCTGAGTCTGGGTTCATGCATGTATCTAGAAACCCAGAGCCGCATGCCCCTTGCAATGACTGGGGGAGCAGCAGCTGGAAGTACACCCATGTTAAGAAAGTGAGATCTCAGACCTGTCCCATAGGTACAACAGGGCCAAGTGGGGTGTATTCTTGCAGGAACCCTTAACCTTCAGCTCAGAAATTCTGGCCTTTCAGAGGTAGGAGGTCCATCTGGGCCAAAACTGTCTCCAAGTTATAGGCAATTTGCTCGAGACTTTAAGCCTACAAGTACAGTTCAGTGCCTATGGCTTAGTAGTTAGGATGCCAGTCATATACACCAGGGTTGGTGGGTTTAGCCCAGGCCTGCTAAACAACAATGACAACTACAACAAAAAAATAGCCAGGCATTGTAGCAGATGCCTGTAGTCACAGCTACTCGAGAGGCTGAGGCAAGAGAATCACCTAAGCCTAGGAGTTGGAGGTTGCTCTGTGCTGTGATGCCACGACACTCTACCGTGGGTGATAGAGTACCGAAGGTGATAGAGTGAGACTCTGTCTCTTAAAAAAAAAAAAAAAGTCTACAAGTACCTCTGGCCTCCCATCAGTGCCAACAAGGTCCAGAGCAGGAAGCCATGCTCAGGGCATAGAAAGGAGAATAGTGCTGGGACAAGGCATAGACTCACAGGTAGAGAGCTTCCAGAGGCCCCAAAACCCAGTGAGGCCATCTGCTACTGCCAGGGGAAGATCATGGTGCCTTAAGCTAGCTACTTCAGGGCAGCTGGCTAGAGAAACCCACGAGCTAAAGTTGAAAGCTGCTCTGAGGTGGTAGTGGAGGCTTCTCCAGGCTCTTGCCAAAGAGCTCGACTCTCATGACTTCTGGATGGGTGGTTCAACAGGTGAGCCGCCTAGGGAAACCATGTTCCAAGAGTAACTACCTACTCTGTGTCCTGGTCCCAAGAAGCAGCCTCAACTTTAACCAGCTAGGCCTCCCTTACACCACTCCCTTCAGCTCCTTCTCCTGCTTGTTAAAATTCTACAGTGCTTTCAAGGTCCCTCTCATTCTTCCTTCTCCAAGACACCTTCCCTCCCTATCATGCTGACCAGTCTTTTCTACAGGGCACTGAATTACCACCACTTCTTAGGACCATGATCAGCAATTAGAGCTAGAATCTAAAGCAGCAGCTATTTCTAACAAATTGCATCTACAGCCAAATACATGCCATTAAAAGTTAATTGCTTCACTCATGTCCCCCAAAAGAAAGAGCCTGGTGCACCCTGGATGGCCCCCTGGGTCCTGAGCTTGCCACATAGCAGGTGTATAAGAAAGACTCTTTAGAAGAAGGATGATCACGCTGGTCGTGCAGGATTACTCCATCTCTCTTTTAGCCTAAGGCACAGTAATTTCCTCCCTGGCAGGCAAGGTTCTGGCTCTGGGCTGCCAGCTCCTAGGCACCCCCTGCCAGCAGCTTTTCCCTAGAGCTGTACAGGGATAAGGGCAGAGGGGAGTGCCTAGCTCCAACCCTGCCCACCATTTGGCTCCTATCAGAGGAAGAGAAGTTAGCAGGAAGCAGCTCTGACCTCTGGGGTGGCTACAGTCTCTCCCAAGGCTATAGGGTCCCTGGACAGGGAGTAGAGGCCTACAAAGGACTTCCTTTCCATTCCCTGGGCCCCAGTGAATGGAGGCAGGAAGAAGGGCCTCAGCAGCAGGCATCCAGTGTGGGGCTGGCCAGACAGGGAGGCCCCCAGGGTTGCAGCTATCAGGCGGAGACCAGGCTCCAGGAAGGAAGGAAGGGCAACTCTGGCTGAGGCTGAGATAAGGAGGAGACTGTGTTCAGCACAATGGGCTCCCACAAGGCTGGAAGGTCCTAAGTCAGATTTTTGCCCCAAACTGGCCTCCTGTCTGTTCACACAGCCCATGTAAATATTTACAGATGTTTATATCCACAGTGCACTGGGTCCCATCTGAGGCCCTTTGCTATGACCCACAGATCTGTGTGCCCCAAACCATGCTGGCCCTTAAGCCCAGAGACCCTGAGTACATCCAGCAAGGGCTAGGGGCATAAACTGTCCTCTTGACCCAGTCCTGGGACACTGGGAACTTACGGGGCCCGGTCGTGGGTGAGGCCGTTCTGCCGCTGGGGGTTGATTGGCGGAAGGACAGGTTTGCTGTTTATCTCAAGTCCTCTCCTCAGAGTCTCTCGAATCTGCTCTGTATCTGCAACAAGACATCACTAAGTTGCCGGATGACCCTGTGGGCTCCCAGCAACCCCCACCCTGCCCTTGAAACCTGGCTCAGTAGACATGCTGGGGAAAAGCCACCAAGGTCTTGAGCCCACTCTAGACACTCAGACATGAGGGGTGAATGCAGACTGTGAGGAAGCACTATGTTCTCCAAAAGCCTTGGGTCTGAAGAGCGCCCTTCTTACAGAAGACCAGAGGTGACCCTTGCACTTCAGAAGAGTACTCTCTACTGTCCTGTTCCTTCCTGTGTCATAGGCCTGTGGTTTGCACTTAAGGTGGCTTCAGACAGTGGTGGACCAACAAGGCCTTTGCCACTGCCTCAGGCTACCCAGGACCCTTCCCATTGAAATGGATGTGAGTAAGGGCTGCAGTACCCTGTCATGAACAGGCAGATGCCTGGTACATACCTTTCTGGATTCTAGGTGGTCAATTATTGTCTAGCCCTGCCACTCCTTCCCTTTGGGCTTGGGTCAGTGGGATGTGGAGATCATCCTCTCACCTTAGCCCACCTATCCCAGGGAACTTTTCCTCTCCATGAAGCTACCAAGAGTCAGGGGGAGGAGTCCCTTGGTAGCATTATTTCTTCACAAGGTGCTCTGCTGATCTTTGGGCCCTTGGCAGAGTGCCATGGTGTCACAGCTCACAGCAACCTCAAACTCTTGGGCTCAAGCAATTCTCTTGCCTCGGTCTCCCTTATAGCTGGGACTTACAGGCACCTGCCACAATGCCTGGTTTTTGTTTTTGTTTTTTAGTTAGTTTGTTTAGCAGGCTGGGGCTGAGTTTGAACCTACCAGTCCCCAGTGCATGTGGACGGTGACCTAACTGCTGAGTTACAGGCACTGAGCTTGGCTATTTTTTTTTTTTTTTTTTGTAATTGTCATTGTTGTTTGGCAGGCTCAGGCCGGGTTCAAACCCACCTGCCCTGGTGTATGTGGCTGGCGCCCTAGCCATTGAGCTAGGCACAAAACCTATATCAACATTTTAATCTAAGATTTACCTCTATAAACTGTAAACATATACAAAAAAGCAAATTAACATTAGTTGCTCAAAGAGTGGCCTTAGAGCAGGGAGGAGATGATTACTAACTTTTTTTACTATTTGCTTATTATAGTGGCATGGATTACTTTACAATTTTAAAAATTAAAAATTTCAGGCCAATAGTGCCCAAAATTTTGGACAAGACTATGACCCTCTCCTTTTTTTTTTTTTCAATTTTGGCCAGGGCCAGGCTTGAACCCAACACCTCTGGTATATAGGACCGGCACCCTACTCCTTAAGCCACAGGTGCTGCCCTATGACCCCTCTCCTTAAATTACCTTTTTTGTCATAAGCAACCAAATTATTCTAATAACTACATACCTTCTCTCTCAACCTCTGATAAGCTTGGCACACCTTTAGAACAAGCAGGAAGGAAAGAAAGGGCTCAAATATTTGCACTAGGGGCTTAAGTTGTCCTTTTCAGAAGAAATAAAACCTTTCTTTTTTGTGTGTGTTGAGACAGAGTCTCACTTTATCGCCCTCGGTAGAGTGCTGTGGCGTCACACAGCTCATAGCAACCTCCAACTCCTGGGCTTACGCGATTCTCTTGCCTCAGCCTCCCGAGTAGCTGGAACTACAGGTGCCCACCACAACGCCCAGCTATTTTTTTTGTTGTTGCAGTTTGGCAGGGGCTGGGTTTGAACCCACCACCCTCAATATATGGGGCCAGTGTCCTACCTACTTAGCCACAGGCACCACTCCCAAAAAAAGCTTTTATAAGTTTTATCTCTATGTAGGTATTTTACATAGGGTGACAGGCATCTTATTCTTCAAAAAGGAAGTAGACAAAGAAGCAGTACAACATGTATATTTAAGTGGCTACTTTTCCTTTGGAGTAAGCCAGGGACACCCCTTGCTAAAAACCACATCTGTTTCAATAGCCAAGGCCAGCCTGGACAACTTTCAACAGGACAGTCACATCCTCTTTCCCTAAGACCCCACCCAGAATGCAGTGGAAGTGGGGGCCCTGACCACAGTTCCTTACCCTATATCTGCAAAATGGAGGCAGAGACCATTTGCAAGCTGGCCTCTTACTCAGACCTCTCTTGCTGAATGCCTGGGAGGGCCTGAGGCCAGAGTGATCCTTGAATTTGGCATGGCCTTCAGCCCAGAGCTGGGCCTGTGTCAATTATGTGGGTGGCCGACACTTATTCTCTTGCACTTGGGTGGACTGTGGACTTTTCCTGTAACTGTTCTGTGGCTTCCACTCACCTCTATGACCTTAGATTACAAGCGGAAAATCTAAAACACAATGGTCCCTGCTGGTGGTACATATGAGGTACACAGCCAGAAGTGAGCCGATAAAGCTCCCTCCCCTGCTGGAAGACTTCACTTGCTGTTTAAATCAGAACAGGAAATAAACTATTGAATGGGCTGCTTTTGTTAGAGATCCATCCTAGAGAAACTGAAAACCAGGCCTGGGGAAAAGGAAGAAGGAAGGCTGGGTGATGGCCCCCACCTTTGCCAGAGAGCCGCCTAGGCTGTGTGCCGATGCAGATGCTCCGACTATCCTCGTCATCCTCAGGGGGTCGGCTCAGGTCATCCCAGGCACACTTGGCACTGACACCGCTTAGGTTGGAGCCATCTGTCTCGATACCTTTGTCAACTCTCTCCTGCTTGAAAAGAACCAAAGAGCCAGAGTTCCTTCAGAGAAATAGCGGCCCAAGACTATCAACATGCTCCCAGCTACCACTCTTCCAGTATTTACTGAGCCCTTGTAGGTGCTGAGCATGAGACAGATGCTTGAAGAGTGCAGTGTCTGACCTTGTTTTGCATTGGTTACCAACATATGAAGGTCTCTGCCAGGCTTTGGACTCTTTGGGGAACCAAGGATTAGGGGATGCCAGCAGAAATGAACATGCCAAGGGAAGCTTCTCTACTATCAACCTTCAGGTACAATGGCCTTCACACTTGTTTCAGAGCCCCAACTCTGTCCACTCCATACTGACCCATGAAACTGACATGGCTAAAAAAGGACCTACTTCCCTGAGGCAAGGCACTATCCTTCCTTTTCTTCTGATCCTCCAGAAGAATCCCGCAGTTTCTGCTATAGAAGACAGAGAAGCTTGCCACAGGCTGGAGAGGCTACACCGGCAATTTCCCCTCTGACAGCTAGAGGGTGTGGTCACACAGGGAAGCACCACCAGACAGCAGCAGCAGGGCTGGACTTCTTCCCCTAGCTCACTTGTTTGGCAAAGACTCTGAATGGAATTTCTTTTCCCTTTCTTTTTTTTTTTTTGTAGAGACAGAGTCTCACTTTTATCGCCCTGGGTAGAGTGCCGTGGCGTCACACTGCTCACAGCAACCTCCAGCTCTTGGGCTTAAGCGATTCTCTTGCCTCAGCCTCCCTAGTAGCTGGGACTACAGGCGCCTGCCACAGCGCCCAGGTATTTTTTTTGTTGTTGTTGTTGTTTTGTTTTTTTGTTTTTGCAGTTCAGCCAAGGCCGGGCTTGAACCCGCTACCTTCGGTATATGGGTCCGGCGCCGTGCTCGCTGAGCCACAGGAGCCGCCCCCTCTTTCTTTTTTTTTAAGAGAGTCCCACTCTGTTGCCTCGGATAGAGTGCCAGGGCATCATGCCTTACAGCAACCTCAAACTCTTGGACTTGAGCGATGTTCTTGCCTCAGCCTCCTGAGTAGCTAGCATTACATGTGCTCTCTACTACCCCAGGCTAGTATTTCCTATTTTTTACTAGAGACAGGATTTTTTTTTTTTTTTTTTTTTTTTTTTTGTGGTGGTGTTACTCTGTCACCCTCAGTAGAATGCTGTGGTATCACAGTTCACAGCAACCTCAAACTCGTGGGCTTAAGCGATTCTCTTGCCTTAGCCTCTCAAGAAGCTGAGACTATAGGTGCTCACCACAACAGCTGGCTAATTTTTTATTGTAGTTGTCATTGTTCTTTAGCTGGCCTGGACTGGACATACGGTGTATGTGGCCAATGCCGCAACCTCTGTGCTATGGGCACAGAGCCTGGAGACAGGATCTTGACTCTTGCTCAACCTAGTCTCCCATTCTTGAGCTCAAGTGATCCACCCACATCCTCCTTCCAGAGGGCTAGGATTATAGGGGTGTGCCACCACACCCAGCCTTTAAGTGCTTTTTCATTAAAGTGCTTTTTTATCATTTATAAAACTACTTATCATAAATGCCAAAGAATTGTCTTCCACTTTATCTATACTTACTAGAGAATAAAGTAAAATTTTTCTGTATAGTCCGTTTTGGGGGGCTGGGATGGCCAAAATTTAACAGGGGACTCTAGAGCTGGGACCACCTTAAGTATGTTATACTATTCTCTAGCAGCTCATTATGAAAATGTGTATTTTCTTTATCTTATAATTTGTAAATTTGTTTTCTTTAGTATCTTCTCTTTCTGAAGAATTGAAGCATTTTGCAGACAGATTAGAAAGTGATGGAACTCTACAAAAATGTTTTGAAGATTCAACCAGGTAGTAGTTCCCCTTTTGTCCTAAATTATAATTGAAGTAAGACTTTTGATTATAATGAGAAGGTTGTTCATTCACTCCACAAACATTTATCCAGCATCTTCTTATGTACCAGTCCTTTTTAGATACTGGAAAAACAGTGATAGATATGAGAGAGGATACCCAAGAAGGGTGAGGTCTGGGAGAACAGGTCTTGTCAAGGAGAGCACAAGGATACACTTGCAGGGTCCTCTCTATGGTGACTCAGCCCTTAGGAAGTTATAAACTTAACTTCCTGGAACTTGGAAGTTTCCAAGTTCTGTGAAATACTGTAGTTCTGTGGGGGCTGGAATAGCATCTCTCGCTTGATTCAAACTGGCCAATGAGAAGGGTACCTGTGGGGTGGAACTTTTTGACTGTTGATAAAAAGGGAAAGACCAAGCCAGTCGGGAAGTGCGGCCATTTGGAATTCTTCTATGCCACAAGCTCCTAGCCGGTGAATAAACGTTCCTCTTATAAACATGGTGTTTGGGTGCTCTTTCTCTCCGTTGGGCTTTGTCTTCCTGCAACAGATAAGTCAAGCAAAGTCTTTTTTGTCATACATTGTAATAGCGGAAACAGTCAAACAAATGCATAGAAAGTAATGATTTCACAGATATTGGTGATCTAGGAAGTCAGTAATTACCATAGGGACTTGGTGGGTGAGCAGCTTTAGCTGGAGTGTTCAGAGAAAACCTCTAGTGGTTTGGCCTTTGGACAAAGTCTTGTAAGACCTGAATAATGAGAAGGAACCTGCCATGAAAAGAAGAGAAAAGCATTGTTCAGATCTTTGCTTGCCATGCAAAATGAGTGAAACATGTGTTCTTTCGCTCTTGGCAAACAAATATTAGTAGGAATTTAAAAATCTACTTCCAAAGCTTCTCAACAGGGTCAAGGCTAATATCCCCAATCCCCATTCCTACCCTGTAACAAATCATGCCACTTGGGCTTACATCATGAACTTTAAGTACATAATGTATTTTTCTACTTTTCCATGGAGTCTTAGGATTGACGTTGGTTGTCAGGAAATGGACTCACTATGTTGCTCTTGGTAGAGTGCCATGGCGTCACAGCTCACAGCAACCTCAAACTCTTGGGCTTAGGTGATTCTCTTGCCTCAGTCTCCCAAGTAGCTGGGAGTACAGGCGCCCACCATGAAGCCTGGCTATTTCTTGGTTGTAGTTGTCCTTGTTGTTTGGCAGGCCTGGGCTGGGTTTGAACCCACCAGATCAGGTGTATGTGGCTAGTGCCCTAGCTGCTGAACTATAGGCACTGAGCCTTTTTTTTGAGACAGAAACTCATTTTGTCACCCTTGGTAGAGTGCTATGACATCTTAGCTCACAGCAACCTCAAACTCTTGGGGGATTTTCTTGGTTCAGCCTCCCGAGTAGCTGGGACTACAGGTACCTGCCACAACACCTGGCTATTTTTTTTTTAGAGATGAGGTCTCCTAGCCTCCTAGCCTCCTAGCCTCCCAGAGTACTAGGATTACAGGAGTGAGCCACTGCATGCAACCAATGTAGCATCTCTTAATGAAGTGTATTTAAGCGTAGGCAACTGCATCTCAACCAGAAGTAGAGGCTGAGTGTCACAGGCATTGGCAGAAAAATGTAAATGGTAGCATAACTGATTTGTCTTTGCCAGGTAGAGTACCAAGTACTTCTTTAATATTTTGGCATTTCAGTATCTTATTTTCCATTAGAATTAATCACCCAGCTCAGTTGAGCCATTGGGTGACAGTAGGAATCAAAAGTTGGTGAGGAGGGTGGAGCCAGAACACAGGCAGTCTTAAGTGCCAAGTCAAGGAGTTTTGACTTCTCTTCTATATGCAGTAGAGAGTCACAGAGTTCTTAAGCAAAAAAAATTAAAAGGAATATTTTAAGAAAGGTTAATCTGGCTATGGTGTAAATTGGATTTGATGAGAGAAATAGAACATAAAAAGACAATTTTGAAAACTTATCCAGTGCAAAAGTGAGATAGAGTCCAAGAGAAAGTATTTGTTGAAAGATAAAAATTATGAATTTTATTGCTATTAAAGTTATTTAAGGCATTATACTAAATGGAGTGTTCCTTGAAAATTTCATGTTAATCTGATAGTCTTACTTATTTCCCAGAAAAGCATCAGATTTGTCTCTGGGAGCATCAGTGGCTGAGATGAAGGAATACATAACAAAGTAAGTGAAAATGAATACTTTTGTTGGAAAATCTAAATTCATTCTCCATCTGGAGAAAATAACTAAACCTGGGAAAAATGACTACTAAGCATTGTGTTCAGAGAGTCAGTACTAGTGCACATACATCAATACCAGAAGCTAGAAGGCTATCTATTGAGATTTTTGTAGACTGTACTGATGCCCTGTTTCATAATGTGGAGTCTGAGGAAAAAGGATGTTAATTTGATTTTAAGAACTCACGTTTGATTTGATTAAATTGTCCTTTTAATGGGTCAAGCTTTCTAATCCTGTATGACTTTTCAACTTGGATTTTATAACCAGATTATATACTTAACTTATTGTCTTGAGTGATTTAGAATGAGATGATAAAAAATCAATTAAATTTTTTTCTGAGTCTTTAGGTTTTCTATAGAAAGTCAGACTTGGGATCAGCTCTTGCTGCGCTACCAGAAGGAGGCTGAAGAAATACCATCCAGGTTAGATCTGTGAATTGAAAATAAGCTGTCTTTTTACCTTTCAGAGTTTTCTCTGAGTTTATTTCATTTCTGTCTAATTGAATGATGAATCCTTATAGGCCAGTCAGCTCAGCAAGACTTTTATAAAGTATATTTTAGCACTTTCTGACCATAAATGGAACATGAGGGAGGGAAGAGTTGGTGTTATTAATTTCAGTCCAAGAACAGAATTGGCCCTGTTCTGTGTTCTTGGCTGCCATTTCATATCTTGGGCAAGATAGGCACATCTTTGCCTTGTACCTGGCAACCTAGAGTTGGGCCAGGAATGTTAGTGAATAGCGAGTCTCCTGCCTCTGCCTCCCAAGCAGCTGGAACTATAGGCACCTGCCACAATGCCTGGCTATTTTTTGGTTGCAGCCATCATTCTTGTTTGGCGGGCCCGGGCAGGATTTGAACCCGCCAGCTCAGGTATATGTAGTTGGTGCCTTAGCCACTTGAGCCACAGGTGCTGAGCCTGCAATTAGAATTTTATGTAATTCTGTTCTTGGGCTTCAGTGAGCACATGGCCTCTGAGCAGTTTTGCTCCTGGTTAGGACCTTTGTCAGGACAAAAAGACATGAAAAGGGGTGGTGGAGGTGGGTGTGAAGCAAGAGAAGATTTTTTTTTTCCTAGAGATAGTCACCCTTTGTCACCCTTAGTAGAGTGCCATGACGTCACACAGCTCACAGCAACCTCCAACTGCTGGGCTTAGATGATTCTCTTGCCTCAGTCTCCCGAGTAGCTAGGACTACAGGCACCTGCCACAACATCCAGCTATATTTTTTTCTTGTCTTTGTTGTTGCAGTTTGACTGGCGCTGGGTTTGAACCCGCCACCCTCGGTATATGGGGCCGGCGCCCTACCCACTGAGCCATAGGCACCACCCAAGAGATCTTTGATTGGGCCTTGAAGGCAGAGGAAAGTGAGAAAGTGCTAGATGTTTATTTAGTTGAACATGTAAGCCAGTGGTTTTAAACTTATTTTCCAAATTGAATCTTAGCTAGAAACTCAACTGCAAAATGTTAGATAAAATTCTAATTGCAGGCTCGGCACCTGTGGCTCAAGTGGCTAAGGCGCCAGCCACAGACACCTGAGTTGGCAGGTTTGAATCCAGCCTGGGCCCGCCAAACAACAATGATGGTTGCAACCAAAAAATAGCTAGGCATTGTGGTGGGTGCCTATAGTCACAGCTACTTGCTAGGCTGAGGCAAGAGAATCGCCTAAGCCCAAGAGCTGGAAGTTGCTGTGATCTGTGATGCCACTGGTACTCTACCGAGGGCGACAAAATGAGACTCTGTCTATTTAAAAAAAAAAGAATAGTCTATGTAGGCTCAGCGCCCATATCACAGTTGTTACAGCGCCAGCCACATACACTGAGGGTGGCAGGTTTGAACCTGGCCTGGGTCAGCTAAGCAACAATGACAACTGCAACAACAACAAAAACATAAGCGTTGTGGGCACCTCTGGTCCTAGCTACTTGAGAGGCTGAGGCAAGAGAATTGCTTAAGCCCAAGAGGTTGAGGTTGCTGTTAGCTGTGATGCCATATACTCTATGCCAGGGAGACATAGTGAGACTCTTTATCATAAAAACAAAAAAAAAGAAAAGAAGGCTTGGTGCCTGTGGCTCAATGGGCTAAGGCGCCAGCCACATACACCTGAGCTGGTGGGTTCGAATCCAGCCTGGGCCCGCCAAACAACAATGATGGCTGCAACCAAAAAATGGGCGGGCGTTGTGGCGGGTGCCTATAGTCCCAGCTACTTGGGAGGCAGAGGCAAGAGACTCACTTGAGCCCAGGAATTGGAGGTTGCTGTGAGCTGTGATGCCACAGCACTCTACCCGGGGTGACAGCTTGAGGCTCTGTCCCAAAAAAAAAAAAAAAAAAAGATAGAAAGAAAGAAAAGAAAAGAAATAGTGTTTGTATATGAATCTTCCTATTAGACCGAGTCAATGACCTGAAGTTTCCAGCTTCGGGAGTCCAGAGTTATAAAAACATTAATGTTGGCTCGGCGCCTGTGGCTCAGCGGGCTAAGGCGCCAGCCACATACACCTGAGCTGGCGGGTTCGAATCCAGCCCAGGCCCGCCAAACAACAATGACGGCTGCAACCAAAAAAATGGCTGGGCGTTGTGGCGGGCGCCTGTAGTCCCAGCTACTTGGGAGGCGGAGGCAAGAGACTCGCTTGAGCCCAGGAATTGGAGGTTGCTGTGAGCTGTGA
>CAUYON010105760.1:0-19424 GCA_963573935.1 Arctocebus calabarensis
TTATATAGTGATCAAGAAAATGCCATGAAGGCTATCTGTAACAGTACGATGAAAACATTTCTGAATGTATATGAATCATGCCCTATGATTGCACCAATGTACAGAATTATGATTCAATAAAATTATAAAAAACAAACAAAAAAAAAAAAAAAAAACAAAGAGTCCAAACCCTTGAGAACGAGTTAGACCTACATGACTTTTATACTCTTTAAACCAAACAGTTTCCAATCATTTGCCCTAGAGAAAAGGCTCAGTGTCCTGAACCAGGTGCCCCTTCCCCCCAGAAATTAATCTTGATCAATTTCCCACAATGTTAGTCAAACCTCTGTGGGTCTAAGTTTTTTCATCTATAAAGGGAAAGGGTAAAATTAAATACTTTCTAGAACTCCTTCAGTTCTATTTGGAGTTTTATGTTACAACCCCCTAAAACCATGTAATGGTGAGTGAACTATGTAGGCAAATTCATATTGCCCCTTTGTGTGGTCACTGTAAATTATAACAAGATTCAGACATCGTTATACCTACACAGGGTAGAATCGCTGTATAGGATTCTCCTAGCCAGAACTGAGACTAGGGGAGGCTATGAAGCTCTTATCTCATATGCAGAATTTAAGGGCACACCCAAAACTTCAGCAATCAAGGTAAATAATGTTTTTATGTAATATTTTTAAAAATACAAATGAATACCAAAAACCCATCATCAATAAAATTTCAAATTTTTAGACATAGGATCAGTAACAGTATTGAGCCGTATTGGAGTCCAAGGCAAAAGAAAACTCAGTAATACCAACATTTTACTAATCACAAATTGTTGATATTCATTTTTATTTTTGTAATATTGCATTAAGATGTATTCATCTTGATTGCTGTGTTTTGGACACACCCTTAAATTTGGTGGTTCAGGTGAGTGCCTCAGTCACCTCACCCTCCTCACTCCCATCTTAGCTACTAGCTGTGTAAATGGTTTAGCACAAACATTCTCCAAAGTCAATGGCATTCTGTCCACTGTAAATTTCAGCCAGGCCTTGGATTTCACTTTCCAGTTGAATTGGAATATTGCATCAAATATTTGTAGAAAAACAAATGCATGTTGGTTAAGGATTTGGGACAAGAGGTGGGTAGAAATCCATCTTTCCAGTTGCACAGAACTAATAAAACAATCCTTTTATATTGAATTGAGATGTTATGACAATCAAATAACACTTTGGTTGACATTTTTCACTGAATTAATTTATGATTTGATGAAGTTAAGTATGTTTGAAAATGGTGAAAATGGTAGAACAATCACGATATAGGCAACATTCTCCCTGAGCAATCTAAGCCATGAGAACCTTTTGAAGACTGTTGAGAGTCCGCATGGCATGGGCAAGGCTTCCTCTTGGACCAAAGAGCCAAAGAAAACTTTATTATATTGGATAAGAAAATCCATCCAAACTCAGAGAGAGTTATTGTGAAAATTAAATATAACATATTGCATGCTTTGCATGTCATAAATTTGTTAAGCAAATGTTGATTAACCTAAAAATACAAAATAGTATGAAATTATGTCTGCTTATATAACCGTCCAGAAAACTGAGGGCTTCGTTCATGATTCATTCATTCAGCTGGGGGTTGAGTAGGAAATGAGAATCCCTTTGCCCAACAGTATTAAGCACTGAAGAAAATAAACAAAACACACATTTACCCATATGTTCTGCAAGGGACAATTTTTGCTTTTATGAAAGAAAGAAAATCTCCTTTAAAAAAAAAAAAAACCTCAGTTCAACATTACTGACATTTCAAAGAATTTATTACAAGCATTTGAGATCCAGGAGGAACAACAAAGTTTATATTGCTTTGAGAGTGGCAGGGGAAAAATTAGTTTACCAAGAATGTACTTATATACTGCGATGCTTCTTTGTCATTGTCTAGATTTACCATTCGTGGGTACTGCTCTGTAGATTAGTCAAATCATGTAGAAAAGGGTTTAACAAAGCAGGCAGCATGTTCACACCACTGGCTATGGAAGCTCATGTCAAGTAGTGATAGATGGTGAGAGGTCCAGACTCAGGGGGTGGAGGAGATTCTTGCAGCATCTGAACATGAGACTTCTTCTCAAAGAAAACAGAACCAATCTGATCACAACAGAGGCAGACCATGGGCTGTCTTCAGCAAGCTTAGTAAAAAGCCTGCAGCCAGCAGCCTGCTGCCCAGCAGAGTTTTGCTTACATGTCCATAGATGCCGGGCTCAGTGGCAATTTGAGACGCCCAAAACGTGCGGGCTGCCACTTTGCTCTGCCCGAGAAAAACTTAGCCAGTATTTATGTGAACTTGGTACAATGTTCTTGTGCTTTCATGATCACATGTTATGTCTCATCTTTTAGACTCAATTCATTTCCCCAGGTTTAGGGTAAATTGACCACGGGTTTTTAAATTAACTTTTAGAGTGACGGAAGTCAGTATTCTCCAGTTGGTAAAGAAAGCACTTTGGTCATCATTTCTGCAAGCTTCTGTTGAGCACCTGTGGTGTGCATTGTGCTAAGGAGGGCTTGTGGAACAGACAGGGTGGTGCTAAGAGAGGGTATGGGCTTTAAAAGCAGACAAATCTAGGTTCAAATGCTGGCTCTGCTATATGCATGGGTCAAATCAGCTCATCCTCTGAGGCTCATTCTCCCCATTGGTTTGAGAGTTGATGTGGAGATTAAATGGAATGACTGTCTGGGAACATCTAATTTGATTCCTGATGACAGCTGGCACTGAAAACAATATTAATATCTTGCCTGGCTTTTTTCTTTCCTTGACTAGAGTCACCATAATCTTAGGAGCAACATGAGACAAACAGACGCACTCAAAGTTGAACGAAATGCAGTCATGGGATTGAAAATGCTCAACTAAGTCATGCAGTGCAAAGTGCAGAAAGATAGAATGAAGCTAATAACTACATGTCAGTTTTGTAGCATCATCTTGAGTCAGAGAGGGAGGATTCTGAGGTGGGGAGTGTGGAGCACACACAGGGCAAGCCACACAAAGGGCGACTCAGAGAGATGTGCCACCTCCAGGGGTTTAGTGTAGAAAGAGAGAGAATTGTAGCCATTATCTAACTGGGTAATCTTATAGACTTCTCACTAAAACCCATAGAACCCCCATTTTGCCTTCAATATTATTAAGAGCCAAAAATTATTTTCCCGCCTACCTTCCCAAGGTTGTGGTTTTTAGGGTATAGGTAAAGAAGAAGAATCTTGATCTCAGTTCAGCCACTAACCAGCTTTGGGGCCATGGGAAAGTCACCTAATCTTACTGGGACTCAGTTGTGTCACCTTTTACACGAAAAGTTTATCTTAGATGACCTTTAAGCCTTTCCCATCTTCACATTCTATTTATTAAATAATACAAATAGCATGATTTAAATCCTTGGGGAAAAAAGAACTATACACACTGCACCATAACCCACATCACGTATGCAATTAGTTCTGATAGTATTTGCCTGACGCTTGTGGTGTGTTTTGAATTTTCACATACATTACTTCGTGCTTTGACCTTCTGAGTTCACAGTTGTAACTGGAATAATCCTGATCATTTATCATGTGGTCTGTATGTAACTTAAACTGTCTAAATACTTTAGCTTCTCATTTCCTCTTCACAAAAACTAAAGAGACAAAAATCATCTTTATTCAAACCCAAGTAATCTGAGTGTGGGACGGCGAAAGCAAATTCCCCAACATCACTAAAATGACAAACTCAAAGTTCCAGACCCAGTCTGTCTGACGTCCAGAGCGTCTCTGTTTCCATTTCACTGCCTCCTCCATGTTCATTTTGGTCGTTGGTGAATATATATATTCTTTTTTCCTTAGTTGGCTGCCAGCATTTTGCAAATCAGCATTTCCCATAGTGTCTTCCACAAAACACTAATTCAAAGAAATGCTACTGAGAACAGCTTCCATGGTTGGAACGCAGATAGAGAAACAGAGGACAGATAAATGCTGTGTTCTGTATGCTGCTCCTACGTGTTTCTCGGGATTATTTTGCATACTGAAAGCTAAAGGACATCCTGCAGGAGAGATGTCCAGTCGACATTATTTCACCAAGACAATCCCAAACTTGCGAACCCACCAAGCCAGTGAATGTCCGACAGGGAATCCTTCAGGAACCACGGCTCTTATACTTCCTTCTCTAACAGGTGTAGCGGCAGCACGACCCAAGTCGTGTGCAGAAGTCCACAAGTCATCCCATCGCCTTACCTGGAACAGTGTACAGAAGTCCACAAGTCAACTTCAACAGACTGGACAGGGGACAAAAGAAAAGTATAGAAAGACGAGAAGAGAGGGGGAAGAGGAACTCAAAGCTAAAGCAAGGGCAGGAAAGCCGAAACCGAGGATGGTCCTTAGAGTCAAGGATGAGCAAGATCACTTGGTGGGGGAACATGGCGGGAGTCCTGGAACCCTTCCCTTTCAGATCTTCTTCCTTCTCCCTCCCTCTTCCTCATAGCCTGTTTTTCTCCTGCCCACACACACACACTGCTCCAAGAGCCATGCCAGGTGCTGCTGGACCCCTCAGCCCCTACAGACCCATGGGCCGCCAGCTCTGGGAGAGAGCCCCCCCTCTGACCCGCACTCTCTCTTCCCCTCACCCGCACCCTCCTTGTCTTTTAACTGAGAATGGTCCAGCACCCAGGAGGTCGCCCAGTTTCCTGGCTGCCTCATTCTCCCTCCTTGCGTTTTAAAAGGATCTGGATTCCAAAGGACAGGTCGAGTTTGTCTGAACTGTATATGGCAAGCCAGGACTAAGTCTTCTAAAGCACCAGGCTGCCAAAGTCCCATGTCTGTGGGCATTTTCTTAGTTATAAGGCCCCCATCCTGCTCTTTTTCCATCTCCTGTTTTGAAAAATGGACTTTCAGAGTCGTTCCTTCTCTTTCACCTTCCACTGTTAAGAATTCTGGCATTCAACGCCAACACTAGGGACCTGTCAGTACAGAGCTAAGGCAAAGAAAGTCACCATGCTGAAATTTGTAAGAGAGACAACCCCATGGCGAAGGTCCAGGTGTTCCTCGGAGTAGCTGTGTAGGGACAGGGCAATCCCATGTTCTTGGCCACTTGGCAGGATGCCTTTGAGGCTGCAGGTGACAGCACAGACAAGAAGGAATGCTGCAATTTGTATGCTCAGAACTAGTGGCTGTGCCTGAAGGCCCCACTGGGCTCCGATCAATGCCAGCTTTCTAGCCCATTTTGTCTGAACTATTGTTTGACAGAGATCTGCCCGGCATCACCGCTCAGTTTTCTGCACCAGGAGATATTTAACTATCATAAAAAAGTAGCAGAGTTAGAGATGCCCTTCTTTTTCTCAGCTGGACTCCATATACTCTGTCCCAGAGACTGGCTGCTCTTTCTAGAGCTGAGTTCTCTGTCCTTGTACTGTGAGGACAGTGAATGTGGCATTTAAAAAGAACAAAGCAACATTTAAGAGTTCAGATAGGAGAAGATTTAAGAGAAACCCTCTCACTTCCCCCAAAGACAATTCTCTGGAGTATAGTTGGCTTGGAAATGTATGTTTTTTTAATTAAAGGGAAAATAATCTTCCTCCTGTCTAAGGTTCTAAGAAGTAATATTCCTGAGCGTAGTCACCACCTTCAGTACTCTGCACTCCATGGAAGGAATATGACCAACCTAGAGCTAATGCTGAGTGGTCCTTTGAACCACCCTAGTCAAGGCAGAAAGTTATTAAAGCCAGAAAGCAAAGATGGGGTGTTGTCCAAGCTCCCTGCTGCAATAATCACACTGAATCCATTTTAAGCATCTTCAAGGCACAATCTACATACCATTTGCATTGCCAGTGAACCTCCTTAAGTGATAAACGGAGTATCTTCTTACCAGAAAGGAGGAATATTTGCATATAATCAACTGGGGCCTTGCCTGGCTGACAACTCTCTCTTCTTCTTGTCTCATGCCAGCCACAGTATCTTCCAACAGCTGAGGGTACACCTGTGTTCCTATAGCTGTGTTGTGCCCAATTTTGTTTTCTTTTTCAAGAGAAGACTTCCCAACTCTGCAGTCGTTGTACGTTGAGATTACCTAAGGAGTTTTTTTCCCCAAGCTAGCAATACTTGGGTCTCACCCAGAGACTGTCATTAAACCAGAGTGGGCATTAGCTGTTTATGAACTCCCTAGCAGACTCAAGTGGGTAACTGGAGTTGAAGACAACTATGCAAGGTCTTTTATCATTTTTTTTGTTTTTTATTAAATCATAGTTGAATACATTAATGCAATCATGGGAAACAATGTGCTGGTTTTATATACAATTTGAAATATTATCGAACTGGTTAACATAGCTTTCATGGCATTTTCTTAGTTATTATGTTCAGACATTTATGTTCTACATTTAGTAAGTTTCGCCTGTACCCATCTTAGAAGGGTATTCCCTCCCCCATATTCTTGTGCTGTAATTGGGATATAGCTTTCAGATGAAAGCTATAAATTAGTTCCATAGTAGGGCTGAGTACATTGGATACTTTTTCTTCCATTCTTGAGATACTTTGCTAAGAAGAATATTTTTCAGCTCCATCCATGTAAACATGAAAGAGGTAAAGTCTCCATCTTTCTTTAAGGCTGCATATTATTCCGTGGTGTACATATACCACAGCTCCCTGTTAATTATTTCTAAAAGTACGAATTTGTACCCTCTGTTTATACAAACTGCTTTTTGCCTTAAATGTTGGTTGCATGAGTTGGCATTGACTTAACTATTATGATATATAAGATCAAGGTTTCATTTCCAAAAAGAATGTTCCCTATTCCTCACTAGATTCATAGCTCATCAGGGAAGGAAAATAACCATATCTGTTCTTTGTTACCCACTCAAACTCTGAAGTTAGGTTATTAGTCTGGTATCTGAAGAAAAGAATCGCAAACCTAGAGATTCGTAACTGACACTCAAAATATAACAGGAGAAATAAATAATCCTTTCATAATCTTTAACATCCTCTCAAAACAAGAACAACTATTACTGACTGAGAGTGTATTAGACCCCTCACAGCTGCCAAATGTTGCTCATCTGGTCTATACTAGGGCTTTGCAGGCTTTTACTTGCATATGAATCCTCCTGGAACCTTAATAGGTAGGGGTGCTGATCCAATGGTTCTGGGGTAAATAGTCCACCCCAGATTGTGTATTTCTAACCGTTCCCAGGTAATGCTGGTGCTGTGAGTCCTGAGCCCTCACCTGGAATAGTAAAGTTCTGCCCAAGGAACTTCCTGGTGCCCCAGCTCCATTTCACAGGTGAGGAAGTTAGCATTAGAACTTGTCAGACACAAGAGTCAACGTAGATCTGGACCACTAGGCCTGAGGCAGGAAGATCCCTTGAGCCCAGGAATCTGAGGCTGCAGTGAGCCTCAGACTATGATGCTGCCTTTGCACTCCAGCCTGGCTAACAGAGACCCTGTCTCAAATAAAAATAAATCAATAAAAGCCAGAAAGCCTCCCACTAGTTTCAGGCCCCAGGCACCTTGGTGCAGGACTGTGGAGATCACACACACCTATGTCCTACCATCATTCCAGATATATACAAAAACTGATCCCCAACATGTATTAATAGATGCCATAGCCGGTGTCCAAATGTGGTTCTTCTACCTGATTTCAGATAGAGGTAGTTTGTATCGTAAGCATCCTTACTCCAGTCATATGTTTGTTTTCAAAAATAGCCATTTCTGTTAGAATGAGGAATTAGGAAATTTACTATTATAATAATTAATAATTAGGAGCTATCACTGTAAGATAATTTTTTATATAAAATGGAAGAAAAGTCTTGAGAAACACCTGCCTTTTGGAAGGTCTTGGCCTTTCTGTATTTCCTGCAAGGAGGCATGTGGACCTAGAAATCCAGGCAAAGCCTTGACACCTGCCCAGTGTCCACTCCCAGCTTGGATAGGCAGGTCCTCATGATTCAGTGGCTTTGGGGCGAAATCTCATTAACACTACTTCGTCTTCAAAGAAATCTAACAGAACTTGTACAGACATCAGCCTTAGGACGCAGAAGTGAATACATGGGTTAACCTAAAAGAAAACAAATTCAGAAAACCAACTCTTAAGTCCTGTAGACCCAAATCCAATGTGTGCACAGCGACCTTGTACTGAAGGGTTGGACTGTATGTAGAGATGTAGATGATAAAGCTTCAGAGTTATGTGTATGTTTATTCGTTATTTGTACGAGCATGGTTTGGTGTTTGTTTAATACAGGTGTATGCACGAAATTATTAGAAATCTTTTTTTAAAACACCATGGCAGGGACTCTGCACAATGTCCACTTACAGGGTTACCCAGATAATTTGTGCAAATCAGGGGAGTTTGAGCACATGGGAGGAAGGCACATTGTCTGTGGCTTTTCTTCCTATTCTGCCCAGGACTTTTTTTTTTTTTTTTTTTTTGCCAGAATGACTAAGCAGTGCTGGAGATTATGAATTTGCCTAAGTGTGAATGGCTGATTGCTGAGCGGGAGGCCGGCCCTCCCCGAAGGTGATTGACTGGGGCTGCAGGTCTTCACACTTGATGCCTGGATTTGACTCGGAAAGTCTGCCAAGTCTTTTACTCGGAAATTTATCTTAATTAGATCTGAAAGACCTGCCACAGCAGAATAGTCACACCGATTAAAATGAAAAACAGGAGAAATTACTGATCAAATTAATCATAATGTCGGGTTACAGCTGTAGGTCTGATGTAATTTGCCACTCCAGTGAGTTACATCGGCCCGGGCCGGGAAAGGAAGCAGGCTTTACGCTGATCCGTAACACCCGCCCGCTCCAGGCGGCCGGCGGGAGGCTGATTCCATTCATTTTCCTGGCTGGCTCTGACCTCCCTGCTGCAACTAGAAACAAATCAGGCACCAAACAAATGAGAGGGGGTGGGCCATGGGGAGCCAGGAAGGGTAAACAAGAAATACTCTGTTATCCAAGCGGTGGTACATTGTGCTGTTTCAAAATGGTGAGCTCTGAGCTCTGGGCTCGGTGGGCTCGGTGGGTGCGATGGGCACGCGATTGTTTGTGCTGTTTTTATGCTTTTGGTTTTTCCACTTAACCTCCTTTTAGTTTTTACTTGTGGTGACCTGACATTGATTAGATGCAGAGCAGGAATCAAAAGGTCAGAGGACAAAACCTTTGGCTCTGAGCAATGGGGAAAAAAACCTTTAGAAAAATCTCCTTGCCAACATTGTCTCTACAAATAGAGCATGGATTGAAATAATCTAAAGTGTCACAACAGAGGAACAGGAAACCCAGGCTGTGCCATCTGGTTGTGCCAACATGGGGACGCTCCTGGTATGCTCATTTTTAAATAAATGCCACTTTATACCATGCGTTTGGCATGAGATGGGTCATGTATTTTTTTTAAGAAAATAAATCAGAGTCCACAATCTAGACTCTTGATCAGTGATTTTCAACCTTTTAAAAAAATCTCCCAGCACACTTGACCCTATAGTTAAATTTCCGCTGTGCAACTTGATCAAACAAGAAAAAGTTAAAAGTTACTGTGCTTTGAAATTCTTTTGAAAATCAGTTAATAATAATTTAATGAATAATCTTTAAAAATGTTCACGGCACATCTAACTAAGATCCTCTCGTGGCACACCCGTGTGCCCTGGCATACCAGTTGAAAATCACTGTCTAGAGCCTTTGCATTGTATAGCCCCAAATCTATAGTTTATTGGGTGTTTAGGAAACTTATCATCAGAAATTCAAAGAAGGGGACCCTAAACCATTCCTCAGTCTGGATGTTAGATTGGAACTTGTCAGAAGTTGGAATTTAGGAGCAATGGAGGGCTTTGCTCCAACCATTTCTGCTTTATTGGAGAACTAAAGGAAACTCATCCCTTTCTGCAGGAAGTCATCTTAAAACAGAGGCTTTAGAAAGGAATAGGGAAAGGGAATCTCGTTCCAAATCTATAGTTATCAGATGTCTTTGGAGCAGTAAGATCTTTCTTTTTGACCGTATGATGGGTTGCCCTCCAACTGGGCCAGACGTTTATTCCCCTAGCTGACAAGTCTTCCCTCTTTTCTTCTGCCCACTAGGAATGAATCTGATACTTTCATAAATCAGGGTCCCCTGAACCAAAGGCATAGGAGGACAGACAGTCATAGAAGTCAAGCTGGCCTGGGCACTCAAGAGGCTCTGCCTCGGGACCTTTCTGTGGGTCCTTGTGAAGAATTAGGTGGGAACATGTGCCTAGATTAGGGAAGAACATAGTGTTTTCCACGACATTGTGAGTGGTTGTTTAAATCAGTTTAATGATTTATAACCAGTCATTTTTAAAGAAAATAATAAAAGAGAATAGAAAATGCCAGGGCATATCACCCATGGAAAGGCTATGGATTTTTTTCCTCAAAACTTTTAAGTGTTGGGGTGGCGGCTGTGGCTCAAAGGAGTAGAGTGCCAGCCCCATATGCCAGAGGTGAAAGGTTCAAACTCAGCCCCAGCCAATAACTGCAAAAAAAAAAAAAAAAAAATCTTTTAAGTGATGGACTTACAGACATATATATGCATATATGTAGTTACATATATAGCAAGATCTATAAACACACATACTCAGAGATATAATTGACTATTTTTTATGTATACATATGCTGGATTGAGATGTAAAATTTATTTTTTTACTATGAGACAAAGTCAGAGGAATTTGAAAAATACCACCCTGAGAGACCAACTTTTCAGGCAAGCAGAGATGGGATTTCTTAGGTATCAGACCAGGAAAGCGGTTTATCAATATCCTGACACATTGCATGTGATGATGAACTCCTAAACACCAAACACCCTCCCCAACGGTCTTAAAAAACAAAAAAGGAATGCCCATCCCCCCACCAGCCCACACACACATCTTGCAGGGAACCTCAAGATTCAACATTATACCTCTACCTATGTGGTGGAAAACTCACAAGAAATTCGTGGCTTAACAAACCTATTAACTTGAAAGACTAATTAAAAGCTGATGAAGTAGTCCTACCAAAATGAACAGATAATTCTGAGAATGTCAAAGGGCAGAAAGAAAATGGCAGGTAGGAAGCACAGAACCTTCTGGTGATTAATTGGCTTATTTAGGTTCCTGCAAAGGGCCGTGTCACCCAGGAAGGTACAAATCAGAGGCCAGGTCCACAAGCTGCTGCTCAGAGAAGTCTGGGGCTGTGAAGCTCTACATCTAAAATCTCTGGAACTCCTCAGTTTTTCTACCTGGGCCCCACCCAGGGAAGAACTATCACCAACCTCTCCCTGACTTGGTTTCCAAATTCTGTTCTGTCCAAAATCCAATCAACTTTGCCAATCACTACCAAGTTTGCAAAGATTCGGTATCATACTTGAATGATAAGCCTCTTAAGAACAGCCACCGTGTCTTACACCTCTGTGAGTCCCAGGGCTGTCAGTAATTGTTGCAAGTAATGATTTCTCATTTTACAGCTATTCATTTCGCAAATATGTAAGTGCTTGTCATCAGACGGTATTAAAATTATTTATAAAATTACTTGATGAAGATAGTTACTAATGAGAGAAATTATAGCTATTTATTATTATAATGAGAACAATGCCTGGTATGTGGTAAGGAATATAAAAGCCATAGATCTTGTTACGATTTCTGGGAAATTGTTTCAACTCTGTCCTTCTCTGTACTATCTTTGAATGGACTTTGGGAAATTTGGACTTGATTTAGACCATCTAAATCAACATCTTTCTTTTGCATGGAAATGTACATCAACGTAGAGAACATAATTTTCTGATTAACCTGTTTCCTTCTCCCCATCATCTCAGCGACATATAGTGGTTCTTGATATTTGGAATGAAATAGAGAAGCAGGCCTTCTTCATGTTTTATAGCTCTGATTGATCTGTGGGTTAAATTCTGTTTTCCAAAGCATAAAAGTATTATAAACCAGTTGGGGAGACCCAAAGAACCCACCGTGAGTGTGCCTTGGACCTCACCATTTAATGTCTGGGACTTTCACTTGACACAGTCCATCTGAGTCAACCCCACGTGGACTCTGTCAGTATAAAAATGATGATCCAGTTTAAAAACCAAAAAGACTGTGGATGAGCAGTTACACATGCCAGGCACTGCCCTAGGTATTTTGCATGTATTTTCCTGTTCATGCCTTGCAGTCACTGAAGGGAATGAGAAAACGGGGGTCAGAGAAACTGATAAGTCATCAAAGGCTTGCAATTTGTAAGAGGTGGAGTTGGGATTTCAGCCCAGTCTGGGTCCAGCCTGAGGAACCTTACACCTTTTTTTAATCGGGACAGTCTGTGCATATCTGCTATCCAGTGTAGCACCCATTTCACTCTCAGAACTCTTCTGGCTTGGAAGTTAAATTATTTGGCCCCTTACCCCAAGCCCATGTTCACCATGTTACCACCAACATTTTTTTCTAAACTGCCTACACCTGATTTTACTCTATAAAATCCAAGCAATTTAACACTATAAAAGTCAAGCAATTTGGATGGTTTCTTAATTTAATTAGAAGATGGAAGCAATAATTCTTACAAAAAACATTGTGGTCTCTCCAGAGCCGAAAATGCAATGTCCTTTAAAGATTTGCAGGTAACATGGAGGAGAAGGGGTGAAAGTTTTCATGAGCAAGGGTGGGGGCTTCAGGTGCTGATTGCTCTAGCTTCCCTCCTGGGCAGTCCCTGGGGGTGCCTCACAGCAGTCAGCACTCCCAGACTGGCTACTTATCAAAACCACCTGGGGAGATTTCTTCAATAAATGAATTTCGAGAAAGAGAGAGAAAGTGGGGGGAGGCAGAAATCAGGCCTACAGATCAAAAGACACAGCAAGCAATCTCACTGTGTGGGGCTTATTTAGGTTGGAATTCAAGCACGCTGTAAAAAAGGAAAAAGTACAAGATTTATTAGACAATTGGAAATATGACCACTAAGTAGATATGAAAGAATTATGTTTAATATTTTTGGTGTGATTGTGATATATAGTTTTTTTTAAGAGTAGCTTTTGAAGATACATACTGAAATACAAATGAAATCATGGCATGTCTGGGACTTCTTTTTCTAAAACAATAGAGATCAAAAATAATAATATACTTGGAGGCAGTTGGGTGAGGTATGAATGAAAGAATATTGGCCATGGGTTAATAATTATTGAAGCTGGATGATGGATACATGTGAGTTAATTATACTATTGTGTCTTCTTTATATGTGTTTAAAATTTTCCATCAGAAAAAATAGAAAAAACAAATTTTTTTTAATCAGCTGGAGATTCTTTAATAATACAAATTCCCTGCACCCAACCTGAAAAAGACACAATCAGAATGTCTTGGGTGGACTTAGTTATTTTGATGACCTACACAGGGTTTAAGAACAGCAGCTCTATAGCAATATAAACAGTTTATTAGATCAAGACAGGTTAGTTAAGGCTCAGGGGCAATACACTAATGTGGTTGATAGATTGAGTCACAGTACCTTAAATTGAGGGTTTAGAGATTAAATAACTGAAGACAGTTGTGTACTTTGTTTTAATGGTTCTTGTAGAGATGCTGAACCAGATAAGCTTTCTGGTCCAGCCCAACTCTCTGTGTCTGTCACTAACCCCAAGAACAGAAAAAGGAAATGAGGTTATATTTCTGTGTAAAAAAAACTGAGTAGGACAGGAAGATACTTGGATCAGCAGGTTTAAACTTTGGAACAGGTAATGGAGAAGGGTAAAATGTCTTCTTGTAAGTGCTTTAAACACAGGCCAAAGCCTTATTGCACAAATCTGTGAGTGTGACCTCTGTGTCCTTCCTGCCTAATATGACACCTACAACATGGTAAACACTGATGTGACCAATTGAACGTGGTGAAGTTCTCAGAATACTTGGCTTCTTGAGATGACTCCCATAAGGAAATGGTGGTTGGGGGTGGGGTGGGGTGGAGTCAAGATGAGTGGATAGAGGAAAAAACTAATACAGAATAAGAATCCAGCCATGTGTCAGATGGTCTATAAAGGATTTGCCCCGTCTGTACTAAGTGTGGTTTGGGAAAGGGTAGTACCACTTCTAAGCCTTCTTGAGAAAGGGTAGTACCACTTCTAAGACTTCTCATTGGTCCCAAGGATTAGACATAGTATATAGAGAGAAACACCATCTAACTCAAAAAGATACTCATATACTTTTTAGACATTTTGTGGATTTTATATAGAAAAATATTTGATTATAACTATAAATAGTTCTTGTATTAAATTTTTTCTTTTCTTAGCCCTAAGTTGTGGAAATAGTAAAATCAGTATATTGTAGGCTTTAATGAATTAAATTATCATGCTCCTAAAACAAAGAAATAAGGAGAAATAGGAAAAAAAAACAGAGGAATGAAGTCTTGTTTTATTTTTCAGATACCCAGTGTTTTGTGTAACAGTTGATTAGAAGCTGTCAGATGCACTTATGAGAGGTTTCCCAAAGTTAATTTTTCTCATAATACAATAACCAAATTTGCTTTAACACTTGAAAAGGCCCATCCATACTAAAAAGAGTCAGTTGCTTAATCCTAAAATTAAAGGTTATTGCATGCAAGAGAAAATAATTACATGCTCAAAGTATGGAAAAAAGAAAACTTTTTTTTTAATATGTAGGTATTTGTATAATTAAAGACTAATCAAGCATGAAGGGCTGCTGACTAAACCAGAAAATGAGATTGTTGGCAAGCAATATTGTAATGTAAATGCCATTTTTGTTTAACTACTAAGAAGCTGGAGAAATGATATCCTGAACAGATTAAAAGCAAACAGCACTGATAATAAATATTTATCAGATTTCAAATGCAACACAGAGAATTTTTATATTTTACATGCAAGATTTGTTTGCAATGAAGTATTCAGGTACTTTTCAAGGGGGTAGTTAACAACCTTATTTAGAATTGCATTTTCAGATAGTATCTTCCTACATGTGTGAAATATTAGCCAAAGGAAAGGCCCTTTTTGAGGGCTACTGCCCACGATGCAATTATCTATTAATTAGAATTTTGTTGATTAGTATTAGTTACTTCGACTTGCTAATGAATATACTGAATCTATTTTTAGACAGGTGAGATGGGAGCCACACACCATGGTTAAAACAAAGAAAAGAGAAATATTAAATGTAAAATAAGCAAACTCTATAAACTTTGAGCACGTGGCTTAACGTAGAAAGAGTAGAAGCTTTGAAGTCATGTAAAAAATTCTGACGCTTTCTATAACTCTGAAATATTATATAGCATACCCATTTGTCTCGAGGATTAAATACTGTGTATAAAGCACCTTTCAGTATCTGAGATGTATTAACCACTCAGTGAATCTCAGTTTTACTCCCTTTCCCCCCTCTTATCTGCTGACTGAATTCAATCTGACCACATATCTGCCTTTCCTCAGTGAGATTATGTCACCTCTGGAGACCCCGATTCTGCACTGTGGATATGACAGAGGACTTAACCAGGTCTGACTCTTGGCATTCTTGAGATTCAAAGATGGTCTCAAAGGGTGGAGGGTCTATCTTTCTTACTTGGCCTGACCGAGCTCAGAAATTCAACAAGAAATAAAAACCACACCACAAACAAGCCGAAGATTTCAATTGAATGAAGCCCTTATTGTAAATTTTATTGTCTATTCATAGGTAGTGCTATCTCTCTGCTCAACTGTGCTCACCCCTGATTTATCTTACAAATCAAGATTTGTTGCATAAATGTAGATGTGAGCTCTGAAAAAACAGACATCTTGACCCACTGATAAAATATGAATGAATTAATCAAAAGTAGCTTTTAAAACTCAGGCATTGTGCTCAACAAGCAGGCTGTTTTCCTCCCACCACAAAGCATAATTATAGATAAGTTTTCAGGAGAAGAGGCAAGACAGTCATTTTTTTACCTTCAAAAACACTAGAAGATTCACTTTTCAGTTTCTAAATTAGAATCTGTCAGTTTGACTGCCTCTGTTTCTTTCGGGTGTAATGCGCATGGTATGTGATCCAGATAGCTGAAAGCTTGCAGACCTACTAAAATGCATTTAGGGATTTTTCAGAAACAGATTATTGAGTGACAATATGATAGCCTTCAGCCTTGCTGCTAGAAATTTTTATTTAACTTATTTTCTCCCTAATGTGGTAGTAACATGTACCTATTTTCTGAAGATTACTGAACACATCATCAAATGACAGTTCAAAAAACATTTTAAAGTTGAGTCTTTTCCTTTTTATGTAACTTACTTTGAGAGCTAGGAAACAGCACTAAAAGATGTGTTTCTCTCTCTGCCTCTCCACACTTGAGCTCTTTGAAGAGGTCACGGTGAAATTGCAAGTCTGAATAAAGAATACCCACAAATGTGTGAGCTCTGATGTTAGAGACTCTGAGGTTATTTGCAGAAGTGAGTGGGTCAGATGGAGGGAGGAGCCCACAGAGAGTGCCCCTGTCACATAGACACAGGGTATACTTCACAAGTGGCCAGCAGGCAAAACACCCGGCTGCATAGGATGGTGCCAATGAGAGCGTTCTGTGTTACTCAGCTTCCTTGGCCTAAATTGCCACAACAGTCCTTGCTGTCCCCTTGGCTGGGAATGTGAAGCTGCTTTTTCAGTGAATCAGAATAAAGCTATAAGCAAGACTTAAATTGCTCAAAAAAGCAACTTCCACTAAAACAAATCTTGACGTTTCTGGTCCTGAACAGATAGTATGCAGTTAAGTGATGTCTTTTTACGTTCTGTTGAAAGCTAGCAATAGTCAAGGGAAAAAGGATGGTGGGGGGAGAGGAATGAAGTAGTATATTCCAACATATATAAGAATAGTTGAGTAGGCTCGGCGCCTGTGGCTCAGCGGGCTAAGGTGCCAGCCACACACACCTGAGCTGGCGGGTTCCAATCCAGCTCGGGCACACCAAACAACAATGATGGCTGCAACCAAAAAATGGCCGGGCGGGCGTTGTGGCGGGCACCTGTAGTCCCAGCTACTTGGGAGGAGGAGACAGGAGACTCGCTTGAGCCCAGGAATTGGAGGTTGCTGTGAGCTATGATGCCACAGCACTCTATTCAGGGTGACCGCTTGAGGCTCTGTCTCAAAAAAAAAAAAAAAAGGAATAGTTGAGTAGCCCAAGAGAGAACCTGCCAGGGTCTTCTTGGTAACTCCTGTTTTCTGGGCAAAGTTGCTTAGAAGGGCAGCAAGATGAAGAGGACTTACAGGATACTGAGATTCACAGAGGACTTAAAGCCATGACCCAGACCTCTTCATTCTGGAAACTTTTATTTCCAGGTTCCTGATATCATTTTGAATTAGGTGTCTTATCTACATTCCTGGTATCACTTTAATCCTTTGACCCATTCATTCATTCATCAACTATGTATTGAGTATCTACAGATGCCAAGCACTAGTCTAGGAGCTAAGGCAGAAATTAGGGGTACACCCACAAATGTATATAGCTATGATTTAATTTAAAAAGAAAGAAATTAGGGGTACATGCAGATTAACACTTGAATGCAATAATATACCAAACACTGATAACTTATATGGAGGAATAAAGAATGAGATCAAAGTGAAAAAAAGTGCTAGAGTAGGAGTTTACTATTTGATATAGGTTAATCAGAAAAGGCATCTCTATTGAGACAGAGACCCATGGGAGAGAACTTGTGACAAATGGAGAAAGCACACTCCGGGGGAGGGAACAGGTGCAAGGAAGAGCAGAAAGGCCAGGGAGATTGGAACACAGTGGGCAAGGGGCAGACAGGCAGGAGGGGAACCAGAGAAGAAGCAGAAGCCAGATCACTTTGGGTCTTGTAGGGCACAAGAAGTACTTTAGTATTACTTAGAAGGAACAGTAAGTCTGTCACCATCTGTCAAGAGTCAGGAGCAGAAGCAAGAAATCCAAGCATGAGGCTACTGCAGCAATCTAGACAAGAGTGTTGATAGTTTGTATCAGGCTGGATGTGGTGGAGATGATGAGAAGTAATCAGACTCTGCCTATATTTTCAAAGAAAAGCTAACAGGATTTGCTGAAAGATTGGCTTTAGGGTGTAAGAAAAACAGAGGAGTCAAAGATGTCTGCCGTGATTTGGACCTAAGCAACTGGGGGCATGAAGTTCTCCATTTATTGAGACAAGGATGACAGTGGGACACAAAGCCCCCAAACTGTAGATGCTGGCATGAATGTGAAGCGAAAGGAAGACTTCTACACTGCTGGTGGGATTGCAAGCTAATACAACCTTTATGGAAAGAAATATGGAGACTCTTCAAAGAACTAAAAGTTGACCTTCCCTTTGATCTTGCAATCCCATTACTAGGTATCTACCTAGAAGAATAAAAATCATTTTATCACAAAAACATTTGTACTAGAATGTTTATTGCAGCTCGATTCATAATTGCCAAGTTGTGGAAGCAACCCAAATGCACATCAACCCATGAATGGGTCAAGAAACTGTGGTATATGTATACCACGGAATACTATTAAAAAAGATGAAGACTTTACATCTTTTACATTTACCTGGATGGAGTTGAAACACATTTTTCTTAGTGAAGTATCACAAGGATAGAAAAATAAATATCCAATGTACTCCCTACTAATAGGAACCAATATGTATAAACAATTACATGGTCATATGAACAATAAAACACAAATGTAGTCTAGTACAAGAGGAGGGGGAGAAGGGAGAGGAAAGGATGATTGGAAGAAAGAGGGAGGGCATGTGGGGAGATCTCACCTAATGTGCACACTGTGCAGGTGTATAACACGCCCCCTGGGTGAGGGGCTCTTTTATGACTGGAACTTTACCTTGGAAGTGAGAATAATGTAATCTCAAAAGATGTACTCTCATATTTATTTGAAAAAAAAAATAAAATAAAAAGAACGATTTGGGGGAAGAGCAGGTTTATAGACATGTTTTATTTTTTATATGTCAGTTTTGGACAGGTCATGTTTGAGAGGAAATATGGAGGAAACAATTGGATAATTCAATTCTGAGGGAAAAGTCCATTCTGGAGATAGAAATGTGGGAGTTCATTGGTGTACTGCTGGCATTTAAAGCCAGGAGTCAGGATAAGCTCATGGTGAGAGTGAGCTCCGATAGAACAGAGGTTCAAGTACTGGGTCCTGGACACCCCAGACATTGAGGATTCTTGAAGAGGAAGAGAAATTATCCCAGGCGACTAAGAAGAGGGGTCGGTAGGTGGGAAAATGAGGCGCTCAAAAGCCAAATAAATCAAGTGTTTCGAGAGAGGAATGGCTACTGTGTCTGCTAGTTTGGGTAGGTTGTTTAAAAGGAGAGCTGGGCAATTTATGATCACCAAAATGTGGAAACAACCTAAATGCCCACCAATCCAGGAATGGATGAACAAGCTATGGTATATGTACACTATGGAATACTATTCAGCCATTAAAAAAAATGGAGACTTTATAGCCTTTGTATTAACCTGGATGGAAGTGGAACACATTATTCTTAGTAAAGCATCTCAAGAATGGAGAAGCATGAATCCCATGTACTCAAG
>CAUYON010105761.1:0-52327 GCA_963573935.1 Arctocebus calabarensis
CCAGCGCCCCCCTGCTCCCCCGATTGGACCAGAACCTGGGTTGGGGCCCTGCCGTGGGTGTCTGGTTTAGGTCTCCGGGTCTTTCTGATGTGATCTCGAGTTTGCGAAGCACTGTTCTAGGACAAGCAAAAACAAAAACAGAATAAAAAATGAAACTGGGAGAAAAATATCCTCGAATTTCTCTTTCCTGACCCTGCTCAGACTAACGAAGTGCCTTGGGAGTTTCGGTTTCGGGGCTCTGGGAAATGTTCTTGCTCTAAGAGGAAGGGCGCCCTCCTTGCCCTTGCACGAGGTAATTGCCGGCCTAGGTGGGAGGCAGACGGCTGCTGCTGCCACCTGGTGGTGCTAGCATGTATGACACCTTGAGTGGAAAAAGCTGGAAGGTGGAAAGACTCCAGGTACCTAAGGATATTTCAGAGCCCACAAAGTTTTGTGTTGTTTTTTTTTTTTGTGGTTAAAAAGTAGTTGAGTTTATATTAGCAGTCAAGTATCCCCATAAATTACTATCAGGAAGACTTTATCGTCCCAGACATGCGGATGAAGCTACTGCACAGAACGGTTCTCTGGCTCAAGGTTGGGGCACTAAAGCCACTATTATTACCTGCGTGAGTGAGGGGAGGTTCCTGTAGAACAGACCTACTCCACGGGGGTTGCTCGCTTTCATACCTGCCTTTTTTTAGTCCAAGGCCCTTCCAGCTCCCTGCTCTGTTGCAGCCTTCTCCAGGCCATGTTCTGAGCTGCTGTTCCTTCTGCTAATGTTTCTCCCACAGTGTCCCTGTACCCATTGACTGACTTCCAAAACCGCATGAAAGTTCTTGGCCCGGTGATCCTTTCCTGCACCCCGGTTCCTCCTGTCCTCCTTCACCGCCATCTAGATGAGCTTTGGGGAGAGCAGAGAGGTAAGGTGCATGTTGAATCAGAAGGCCCCAGTAACTTGTCTGTTTCTTTCATTGACACTTGACGCTAATGAGTAATCCACTCCCTGGTAATCCACTCCAAAAGAAGAAGGGAATGTGAAGCAGGAGGGGGAGAGCTGCTCAGCAAGCTCCCCTCTGGAACATCCAGGTACCCCTTTTGGGACATACTCTGGTGCTATGGAAATGATTCCTGTTACATTCTGTGGCTCATACACAAACCACAGGTAGACCCTTCAAAACAGACAGGGACAGTGCTTGATGGGGAAGGGCCTGTGGGGCTCTGAGTTTGCCGTGGATTACTCCAGTCTTTCCATGGAGCGTGTCTGCACTTCTTTCTCTGGCAGAAGGTAACTCAGAAGATGTGGAATGTGAGTTCTTTTGCCATCATAATTTTATGAAACTAAAGCTTCCATTGTCCAGCACAAACAGACTGAGAATGTACATAGTTTTATTTGAACCCTCAACCACGTGATGGCACCTTGAGGTCGCTCATACACTGGTGAGAAACCAACACAGGGTCTCGAGGGCGGTCTCTGACAGGCATTCTTATTCTACTTTATAGAGTTTTCTGACCCAAACTTCTTTCAATCTGATGTGGTTTTACCACAGCCTATCTTTCTCTTTACTCTCTGAAACTAGTTGAATAATTCATGCAGATTCTTTCGCTTTAAATGTCAGAATGTGACATTCTATGCATGTAAGAGTATTTCTGTGGGTCCCTTAATGCTTCTGTTATGGTATTTAATACAGTCATGCAGGAATATGCTCTGAGAAATGTTAGGCAATTTCATGGTTGTGCAAACATCACAGAGCGTTCTTACACAACCCTAGGGGTACACACCTGGGCTATGCGGTAGCATGTCACTGTGCTACTGTACTGAACACTGTAGGCAATGGAAGCACAAACATAGAACAGGTACAGCAAAAATAAAATGCTATAATTTTATGAAACCATGTTAGGTATGCAGTTTGTCCATGCAAACATCCTATGTGGTGCATGACTACACACGTTTAACCTTGGGTCCTATGCTCCATAAGACAGAGACCCCCGTTTTTTAAGGCCAAGTTCTGGCAGAAGTGATGTCCTCTGGCCCAGGGTCAGGATGTTGATTGAGGCTTTTACTGGCTCTAGAACTGACTCAATTTATTATTTTCATTTTGAGCTTTAGGCTCTTCCTGTGCAAAAGATGAGAGTTTAATCACAGCCTCTGACAGGTTTGTGGAGCAGTGGCTTAAAAAGGGTGTCAGGTAAAAACTGCAGCGCTGGGTCTATGTGAACTGTGAGCAAGAGCACCATCATCACCATTTAGAGTGACAGCGGGCACTTGACCTTTTGCATTCTAACTTTAGAAGCATGTGCATATCCCTATGGATTTTCTTGTATAAACCTTATCTGTAAGACACTGGTGGGAAAGCTTTGGCTTCTTTAACGTGGGAGGGACAACTAGGACACATTTGAAGATGTTCCAAGTGTGAAGATTTGTGTGATCATCCTTCTGCTTATTCATATGTAAATTAACATATTTTATGGTACTATACATTTAGTCCCTCTTTTCAAAGCCATTAACTCAGTTTTCATAGAAAGGACTGTTTTTTTCTTTGCACTCACATTTCTTTGGTTTAAGCAATCTACTGCATCATGTAGTTAGATGCATTCACTGGGAATGGAAGCACTGAATTTATCTGTTCACTAGAGGGGGTGGGAGTGAGTGAATGCTACCAGCTGTAAGCATTCAGCAGACACTGGGAAGCTGTCAAGGAGTTTTATGAAGTACTAGAGACAATTGGGAACTTAGTGAAGGGCAGATCTGTTAAGGGGTCTCTTCTGTGCCAAGGAAATGTGTTCCTTCAAGGTGGTCCTCTAGAGCAGTGACTGTCAACCAGTGTGCCATGGCACATTGGTGTGCTGTGAAAATATCTTAGGTGTGCCATGAAAATTTTTAAAGATCATAAATGTTTTTTTTTACTGTTTTTTTATCAACAAAATTTAAGTATGCTTCAGAAGTTCACCTATCGGTTCAAGCGGGCTGTGAGATAAAAAAGGTTGAAAAGCATAGCCCTACAGCCTGGCTATAGGGTCTAAGGACCAGCAGCATCGTGTCATCTAGGAGCATGTTAGAAGTGCTGAGCCTAAGGCCAGACCCTGAACTTCTTGAATCAGAGTCTTCATTTTAACAAGATCCAGGTGATTGAAATGTATAGGATGTCTACAAACTCACTTGTCTCCAGGGCCTAGGGCATCTATTCTTCCCACTCTGCACATTCTCCCTTAACAGGCTTGCCCGCTTTTGAATCTGGTACAAAATAGATATGTCATAAATATGTAATAATCTTTCTCTGAAAAAAATAGGAATGGTTTTGTTGGAAACTGCCTCCAGAGGCAGTTTTTGAGCCATCTGAGAAATTGGTTTCCTAACCAATTTGAACTCTTTTGTATGAGATTCCTCCTGCTGCTGTAACAAATTAGCACAAACTTAGTGGCTTAAAGCAGCAAAGATTTACTTTTTTGATACCTTAGAAAGCCAAAGTCCAAAAATTGATCTCACTGGGCTGAAGTGGAGGTGTTGGGAGGGCTGGTTCCTTCTGGAGAATCTGAGGGGAGAATCATGTCTTTACCTTTTCCAGCTTCTAGAGGCTTCCTGCATTCCCTGCATTCCTTGACTATGGCCCCTTTCTTGCCAACCTCTGACCTTTACTCTGTACTCACATTTTCTAATCCTATAGTCAAATCTCCTGCCTCCCTGTTATAAAGACTTTATCATGACAATTGGGGCCCACCTAGATAAGCCAGGGTTGTCCCCATCTCAAGATCCTTCACTGAATCTAATCTTTGAAGCACCTTTACCATGTTGTGAAATGATAAGAAATCTATGTAACATATGAGATATATTGGTCTCCGCCCAAAGTTTTGGAAACAGAGCTCCTGGACCCTTATAATTTCCTAGGTGATAAGGGCGCTGGTGCCTCTTTTGTTCTAATATTTGGTCTTTGACCCTGAGCTTCTTAATATCTGGATATTTCCTAGGAGATAGGAGAGTTTTGTTTTTTTTTTTAATTTCTTTTCTAAGGAGGCAACTCTTGGTGGGCTCCTAGATAACTTCAGGATGAGGGCTAGTCACCAGAAAGACCAAGCCACGAGTAGAGACATGGAACTTCCAGCCCTCTAAGAACAAGAGAGGGGCTAGAGATTAAGTTAAAAATTGGTCGGTAATTGATCAGGCTTACATGATGAAGCCTCCAAAAAAAAAAAAAAAAAACCTGTAAAGTATGGTGTTTGGAGAGCTTCTGTGTTAGGAAACACATTTATCTAGCAGAAGGATGATGCACCCCAACACCAAAGGGAAGGAGGATCCTGTACTCAAGACCCTTCCAGACTTATTCTTCTGTACCACTTCATTCCCTTGATTTTATAATGAACCAGCAAACCTAAGAAAGTGTTTCCCTGAGTTCTGAAGACCATTCTAGCAAATTATCAAACCCAGAAAGAGATTCTGGGTCCTCTGGTTTATGGACTGTCAATCAGAAGTGCAGGTGACAACCTGGGACTTTCAGTTGATGTCTGAAGTGGGAGCAAGCTTGTGAGCCTGAGCTCTTCACGTGTGGGACCTGATGCTAACTCCAGGTAGAGAGTGTCAGAACTGACTTGAGTTGAAGGACACTCAGCTGGGGTCAGAAAATTGGTCAGTGTGGCAAAAACGAACATAAAAACACACGAAAACCAACCTCACACATTTTGGCAACCAGACATGAAATGTTGAATATTTAGTGAAAAAAAAGGTTTTATAAAAAGGTATGTAAAAGAATACATTCTCAAGTTCTAGGGACTAGGACATGGATTTCTTCAGGGGGCCATCATTCGAGCTACACAAACTTCTTGTCAGATGCTATCTTAAGGTAAT
Source organism: Arctocebus calabarensis (assembly GCA_963573935.1). Taxonomy (NCBI): domain Eukaryota; kingdom Metazoa; phylum Chordata; class Mammalia; order Primates; family Lorisidae; genus Arctocebus; species Arctocebus calabarensis. The sequence goes on from CAUYON010105761.1 coordinate 4,817, forward strand.
TTAATAATATTTAACAAGTGCTTTCTGTGAGCCAGGTACTTCCCATATGTATACATGAAACCTAATTCTCACAAGAATCACCTCCCCACCCCCCGCAGATATTATCATCCTGCTCTTGTAAATGAGAAGTCTGGGTTGAGAAATCACTGTGAGTAGTGACGGAGCAGAGATTAGCACCCACATCCCCAAGGGGCCAGGCCTTCTGACCTTCCCCTGCTCCCTGGCTCCTGTCACCATCGTAACCACCTGCTTTATTCCCAAACTCAGCACGAGTGACATGTATGGTTGGGATTGTCTAGTGACCTGTCATGTCCATGGATCTAAAGCCCATACTTATTTTGAGAAGGGACATTTAAATGTTATGCAAAGACCAAGTGGATGAGTTTGGTGCAAATCTCTAGCAACTTCCTGCGTGCTATCAGCTGACTGATCAGGGCTCTTTTCTAGAAATCACACACCCAAGCAGGAAGGCCCCCATCTTTAAAATCACAGGCATCAGACAGAAATGCTATCCTTTGGCGGGGGTAGTGGGTTGAACCACGACGCTCTAATGACCTTCCATAACAAACCATGGCTCAAGAGTTGAATGGAGCTGAGGAGTGAAGCTGAGGAATAGCCGAGATCACAGATAAGGAAACATTTCCAACAGTCTTTAAAAACAATGGCTCTTACACTTGCTCTAGAAACTTTGCTTCGTGAAAAGACCAAATACCTCTTGATAGGAATATATCAAGGTCTATAGGTCTCATCTGAAACAGCATGAGGGCCACAGTCTGCTTTTAGCCTTGTGCCCACCTCCCAGCCCCAAAGTCCTATAGCAAGGCCAGAAAAATCTATGTGGTGTTAAAACAATCTAGGTGATTTTCAGATACACTCCCTTCACCCCAGATGTTTTGGGACATTTGAAGGCAATCCCAATATACTCCTCTGCTTGACAAATATTCTCTTTCAAAACAGAAATAAATTTCTATAGAAATCCAGCTGTGCACACAGAAGAGACTCAAAGCAGAACCACATACTTAAGGCCCCCAGACTGCAAAACCTGATTGTTGTTTAACTTCCTCAGTGCTTTTTTTCCCCTGCCCTTTGTGTCTGGAAACATGAAACTACCTGTACGTTTCAAATTTAATTGAACTGGCAACTTCAGATTTCACAAATATTTTGTGTGTATGTGTAACAGATAAAGAGTGAGGATTTCTTTTATGAAATTGGCCCCAATTTATTTTCTCTCTTGACTACCAGAGCTAACAATCATAAATTAATACCATGTTTTACTTTGAATTTTATACTTTATTTCAATGATCATTTTGTATATTTTCTGACTATTAAGGTTTGCAGCAGTGTTTTTTTCTGAACATTATGATTTGGGACAACTCGTGGACAAAATATAGATTTCTAACCTGCCCTATCAGAAATTATCCCTTCATTTCATGCCTCTTTTCTATAAAATGAGTTGACTACTTTCTGCCCCATTTTTCTATAAGTTTGAAGAGTCATTGAGAAGGAAATGGATTTGAAATGATTATGAAAGTCAAAGTGTTCTCTTTGCCAACGTGTGGATTTCGTTGGCAGTGAAGTTACACACTCCCACCAGCTCCCCCCCCCGCCCCCGCAGGTCTGGGTGTTCTGTGTGCAGTTACTCAAGGTGAACCATGACTTTCATATCAGCGGGGAGATCAGCTGGCTTTGCCACTTCCTGTTCTGGCGGCACCCTGCTGAGCATCTCGTGATCTCAGGAGAGTAGAAGTTGGCTGGCAGAACAGTCCAGGTTTGAGTTGAAAATACAGTTCTCCCACTGATGTGTTGGGTTTCCTCTCAGGGAAACCTCAGGTAGACAGGAGATTACAAGTTTGCCTTTCTGCAACTTGGACCCTTTCTCTTCTCTGTGTATCAGGATTCTAAGTCTCCCCTCTTCCTGACTCCCTCTCCCCATGACACTACTTCCTTCTCCCTGGTGTATCCAAGCTGATCCAATTGGGTGTGTCATTGTATGCACATGTGGTGGGTCACTTGGCAGGCAAGTGGCCAAGCATGTGGTCACCAGTGGTGTGTGGTCCAGAAGTAATCACCACCCTGAGCATCTCAGCACTGACTGAGGGGACCCTGGGCTTCCTCACTCCTCCACCTGCCCGCCCCAGCTGGCCCAGGTTGGCTCAGCACCTGAACAGGCCTTTGAAACAAGGACAGGCAGGTGCTTCCGGTTCCCCGAGTTGGAGCAGAGATAGTCCCGGTTAACTTGTTAGCTCTCTGGTTTTCTTTCTCAGTAAGTCACATGAAACGGCGCTGTAAGGGCTCTTCAGAACTCATAATTTCACTAATGGAAAGTGAGAAGGAAATGGATTTAAATTATTGTCTTCTCGAATACTTATTAAGAACTTGGTATATGCCAGGCATGATATTGAGTGCTTTTTATGTATTCCCTCATTTTATCTTGTCAGCTCTGTGAGATAGATACAATAGTTAACCTTCATTTTGCAGGTGAGAAAGGAAAGCTTGCAGAGGTCAATCCACATGCCAGGGTCACGCAGGCAGGAAGCTGAGAAGGGAGGATTTGGACAGGGAGTCTGACTCTGGGGCCCAGCACAGGCTCGTGAACGCCCCAGTCTTTTCACATCACATGTGGACATGTGAGCACTCAAGGGCAGCTTTGTAAAGCACTGCGCAAAGTAGGACTCAGGCAAACGTGAGCTGTGTTACTTGGTGCAGACACTTGCGGGCGCGAGGTCAACAGGCACACGGGTTCCCCACTCCCTAAACTTCTGACCTGGGATTCCACTGGAGACACGTGCGCCTGTGCCCCAGCAGAGGGACATTGTCACCTCCACAGTCTCTTTTCCATGACTCTAGGCCCACTGGGAGGCAGTGGGGATTCTGTTGTTGGATTGTCAGAGAATAAAGCACACAACAAAGGAGGTTATTTGTATTCTTAATGGTCTGGGGTTGATATTCAGGAGAACATGCCCTAGAGAACACGCTCAAGGAAGAGAAGCCCAGTGTTCAGCCATAGGGAGCCTGTGAAGTCAGCCTGCTAATTGTGGGCCATGTTAGACTCATGTGGGCTTGAGCTCAGTTCTCTCATGCCACAAACCACTTAGCTGGCACGCGATGCAGCTCTGAGCCAAACATACTCTCAGCTGGGCCTCTGAGTCCTTGGTAGCTGTTTCATCACTGCGTTGGGTCTTGCAGGCCTCTGGTCTGTTGTTGGTGTAAGACAATGGCCGCAGCATCCAAAAGCTTCTTGAGTTTCTTTATTCCAAATGCTTTTCTCAGAAGCGGTACCTCCTGTGGAGCCCCACACTTTAGCTAAGATGATGGGGACCGTGGGTCTCCTCCCCTTGGTCCCAGGTTGCACAGACGATGGCACCGGTGACTTCCATGGCAGAGTGCTGATGTGAAAAGAATGCTGCTCAACTAGGCATGTAAAAGGCGGTCCATGATTTCCCCCTGCCCCAAGGGTGATAGCTGGTCAGAGGGAGCAGTGAGCAGGGTGACTACAATGTCTGTGGGCCAAAAAAACCCCAAGAGCGCAAATTACTGACCTAAAGAAGAGTTGGTGGCCTGGTGGCCACCTTGTCAGCTGTGGACCAAAAATACCCTTAGGAAGGTCCTGGAGAACTCCTGACAGAGGTTTTACCCACAGAGGGGGAGCTGGGGCCAGGGGGCTGCTGGGTTCAGTCCTTTGGCTTCTCCTCTTGGCATGGAGTGCTGGCATAATGGGATCAAAGATGTGCCCTGGGGTAGAGCAGCTACTGCACAGATCCAGCCTGGGACTTTCTGGGGGAAAGAGAACGGGGCTGGCTCCCTAAGGCCCATGCTGCAAGAATCTCCAGATGGAATCTCTGCAGTTGAGTAAGCCACACAACAAGCAGTAGCATGTTGGTACAGGGCCCTTTACTACACAATGCCGTGTCTGGTCTGGTTGATCAGGAGGGAGAATACAAATCTTTCCCAGTCTTGAACTGGGAAAATAGTGACTAATTCTACATGCCTGTGTGGGGTACATAACTTTCTAGAGACCCCACATGCAAAGTTGAACACCCCTGTCAAGACCACAGGCACCTGGACATAGCCACTATGTCCCCATGAACTGTGAGATCCCAGACAGGATGGGTACGACCCCCAGGGTCTTCACCCAGACAAGAGTTAGGAAAGAAAGGGTAGAGGGAACCCAGAAAGGGAAAAGTAGCTGTACAAATCTGCCGTGGGAGACCATCATCTAAAGTCAGATGGCTAATAACATTTTTTCAGATGAGAAATAGAGCAGTTTTAATTCTTAAATTATGTATCACAAATATACAGCAAGCCTGAAAGAGAAAGCTTCCAACCCAGCAGAATCCTGGCAGCACCAGGGCAAATGCACATGGGGCTGTCTGTCTTGGCACTTGACATAGTTGGTCTATACAGGGCAGTGGGCTCGTGCTAAAGGCCAAGAGGAAACATCTGAGCTCATGAGAGCCTGTGAGTAGCCACCTGGTTAATAGCAAAATAGGCTCAGCAGAGCCAGGGTGAGGAGGGAGAGTGGGCATCAGAGGGAAGGCATTCTGGTGGACTCACCTGCACAGGGCTCCTTGGGCAGCCTGCCAAGGCCTGCAGTCCTATTTGAGAGCAGCTGCAAGCAGAAAACCAGTCGGTTACCTAAGACCTGGAGGGGCCTTTGAAGATGACAGGAAGGGGGCTACATTTATTGGGAATCCCTTTGTGACTGTCATAGATGGGATAGAGTAAGAGAGGACAGACAAAAACCTAAGGCAGTCTTTGGAAGGAGGGTGACCACCAGAACATGGCCAAGGGGGAAGAAAGGGAAAAGGGCTCCCTTCTTGCCCTAGGGTTCCATCCAGGGATTAGTAACCAGTCCACCATGTTCAGGGGCCTTGGAAGCGAAAGAAGAGGGCACTGACTCTTGGCATCTCAACCAGCGATGTCCATCTGCGGGGGCTGGTGTGAGCTGAGTGCTTGGGAAATGCTGAGATGCAGGGGCTCCCTGGGGGACTCCCCTGCTGCAGGGAGGCTCCTGGACCCCTGAGTGTAGAAGGATGAGGGCCTAGGGAAGTTACTCCTCTACCGCCTTGCTCCCCTGGCCTGGTTGGCCAGGTCATCCTCTCTCTTCCTCATCCAGATCAGACAGGTCAGAGCCTGACTGATGACCCAGTGTGGCTGGAGAGCAGAACCATGCTGCTGAGGGCTGTCAGACGAGTGACCACAGGTGTTCTCTGGGTGCCTGGAAGGATGGCCCCCCTTCCTCCAATGGGAAAGCTTGAGTCCCTTCTGGTCTGCACCCTCAAAGTCTCTAGGTATTAGGGAGGTGACTCTCCCCTGATCCCCCTAAACACCTGCCCTCTCAGCTTAGACCTCCTGCCATCAGAGTCTACACTGTTTATTTGCCCTGAGCAATAGGACAACAATAAAAAAGAAGAACAATGGGCCACCACTTTTCCTGGGGCAAGCCCCCAAGGGTACAATCTCTACAGGGTGTTGAGAGAACACCCCCCCTCTCCCCCCCCCCCCCGCCGCTCCAGACACCTGTTGACTCAGGCTGTTACCAACTGTATTTACCAGTCCTCCTCCTGAGCCACTTTGGGTGACCTAAAATCTTTAAGGTCAAGGAAAGAAGTCTTTTCACATCATCTGGATTCTAGACCATGCATGCAGTGGCCCTCAGCTCTAAGCACCTCGCTCATAGCCACCTGCCTACACATCTCCTTTGGATGTTTCCTGGGCATTTTAGCTTAGTAAGATCTCTACCCCTCTCCCAGCCTGCCCTCCCACCTTTCCCTTTCCAGCAGGTGGTTACCTCCACTGTTCCATTTCTCAGGCCATCGTGTCAGCTTTTCCTTTTGTTCCTCTCTTTTCTCACATCCCTCATCCAGTCCATCAGTAAAGCTGACAGGAAGATCCAGGACATATTTGGAGTTGCAGCACCTCTTAATGCCTCCCCAGCTACCAACAGAGCCTTTGTTGGCCCATATGGTGTTGGTTGTGTAAAATTTAGAAAAACATCACCCCCCGACCTACCCATTGGTAGGCAGAGCCTCTGCAGAGAATGGCGCCTCTTCCTTGGAGGAATGCAGCCCCACACTTAGGCCCTGGGCAGAGAGCATGGAGACCGCTGGGCTGAGCATGTGCACAGCGCTGGCCAGTCCCCACCGCAGACACAACATTCTCACTCACTTGGACCATGGCCAGCAGCTTCCCTGCCCACCCCTCAGTGTATTCTCAACATGGAAGCCACAGTGATATTTCTAAAGTATAAATCAAATCAAGTCACTCCTCTGCTATAAACCTCACTCCAAGTAAAAGCCAAAGTCCCAGTCTGTCCTCTGTTATCTTTTTGACCCTGTTTCCAATAATCTCCCCTTCTTTCCTTCCTGTGCTCCAGACACTTGACCTTTCTGCCATCCTGTTGTCCTTAGAATGTACCAGGCTTGGTCTGCCCTGGGATGGAACTCTTGCACTCCCTCCTACCTCTGCTGGGAGGCTCCTCCACACGTGTGCACCTGCCTCGTTCTCGCTTGCTTCAGGCCTTCACCCAGTGCCACCTACTCCATAAAGCCTTTGCTGTCCAACTCTTTAAAAGTGCACTCCCTCCCTGCTCCACTAACCTGACACTTCTTCCTCCCCTTCCTCCACTGATTTTTCTTTTTCTCCAAATTATATGGCTTCCACTTATGTGCTTAATTTATCGTCTGTGTCTTCTCACTAGGATAGCTTCACGAAAGCAGCAATTTTTGTCTGTCCTGCTGTGGGCTGTGTTTCAGCCCCTCATACCTAATAAGTGAACAATTGCTGGATATTTGTTGAATGAATGAGCGGCAGGAAGCAGAGTAGGCCTATTATATTGAGCCATATGAAATTGTTTTTGCAGGTGAAAAGCTTTCAAATACTGGCAGCATCATGTGGTTTATCCTAATATAATGTAACCTATAATAATGGCTGTAAGGAAGTGTTATGTGGGAGACATTTCCTCCTGATTTGCTCTGCGTGATCCCATTTGAAAATGTCGAAGTTCTGTCTATAATCCTTTGGTAACACATTTCCTATTTAAATAGATACTTTTTTTCCTAACCCCATGATCCACAGAGCAACCATCTTCTAGGTATAGCAACAACAATGCCAGTCTTGACCTTCAGGCTTCCAGATAAAAGCTTTTTTGCCTATGGGACAGTTAGAAAAAGTGAAGGTTAACAGATTATCAAATGTGATCAGGAACCAGGCCCAGTGGCAGGGACCTTGGCAGAGGTCAGATCAGGAGGGAGACAGACACCTTCAACTCACTGCTCAGAGGTGGGAGGAGCAAGGCTATGTGGCCTGGTGCCCCAAACTCATCCAGGCAGAGGACAGAAATCTCTTTCTCAGCCAAGATTTTGTTCTTTCTGTTTTTCTCATATATCCAAGGGCAAAGGAATAAAACCTCAAACTTGTACCTTCTAAATCTTGCTTTTTAAAAGACATAGACCATTAACCAGGAGCAGTGGCTCATGCCTATAATCCTAGCACTCTGAGAGGCCGAAGCAGGTGGGTAGCTTGAACTTAGGAGTTCAAGACCAGCCTCAGCAAGAGTGAGAGTCCATCTCTACTAAAAATAGAAAAATTAGTCATGTGTTGTGGCGGGTGCCTGTAGTCCCAGCTACTCCAGAGGCTGAGGCAAGAGGATTGCTTGAGCCCAAGAGTATAAGGTTGCTGTGAGCTAGGATCCCATAGCACTCTACCAAGGGCACAGAGTGAGACTCTGTCTTAGAAAAAAATTTTTTTTCTTTAATTAAGACAAAAGATATAGGCTATTAAAATGCAAATGAAAAAGACCTTTACTTTTGGTGTCTCCAAATGCCACATTTCTGCACCTACATGCTGGGGAATCTGTCATTCAGCATCATAGGATGCAGCCATCAGCCCTGTGCACTTTACCATTAGCTCAAGCAGAGTTGCTGGCTGAGTGCACCCACAATGGGGGGCCACATGCAGACCCCTGCAGGAGCCCCCTGAGAGAAAGAAGCAAGTGAAACCGTCTGACTTGACTTACAGCTACCATTTTTCTCCCCACTTTTAAATGAGATATGGTACAAAGTATTATTTTTTTCTTAAATCTGTCAGAGGGAAAACATCAGTGCAAGTATGGCTGCACTGGCTCCTTGCCCTGCCTCATGGAAGGGTAAGGGTTTTGTCCAAAACCTGTCTGCGAGGGTCAGCCTGTGCTGAGATTCCACTCAGTGATCAACAAGGCATGGTCCTACTGCACAGGGCCTAGGTTCAGAGAAGCCTCCCCCAGCTTTGTTCCATGAGCAGAGACCTCCTGACACAGGTGCACACTCGCATGCCCACTCCCAAGTCTGTTCTTTACTCACAGAACACACGGCATAAAATTCAGAAAACTCAATTCCCCTTTCTCTCCATGAATGTATCTGATGCTTATCAGTGAGGCAGCTGGAGTATCACCTCTCTGTCCTCTGGCCCCTTCCCAGGCATCATTTGAAGTCCCTGCAGGATACAATAGCATTGGTGATAAGGATGATGGTGGTGACAACCACAACCTGGAGTGTGCAACGGGTGAGAGGGGGAGGAATCTGGTGAAAGTGACTCTCTCCAGAAGATCTAATCATTCCCAGGGAGATAAGACTGCTTTTTCACACACAGCATCACTTGAAAGTTCTAGAGAACCAAGTAGGGGTTAGGGGAAGATGGCACTTCAGAAGCACATAGGAAAAAAGGCTGCTGGAAATTTGAGATGATCTTGAGCACAGTACACACCAGCTTTCCCTAAGGAGGGATTCAAAAGAAATAAAACAAAAATAGTTGAACTGAAGTCAAAGTTGGAAACTTCAGTTTTAGCTAGATGTGGTCTTGAGGAAATGTAGGTTCACTGTGGTTACATCTTTGGGTGTTTCACAAAGCAGGACTTAATGCTTTGGAAAAGCAAACCAGCCAATAAGCACTTGAAGAGATGCTCAACATCATTAGCCATCCGGGAAATGCAAATCAAAACCACAATGAGATAACAGTTCATACCCACGAGGGTGGTTAAAATCAAAAGGACAGAGGATATAAGTATTGAGAAGGATGTGGAAAAAAATGGAACCCTCCTGTATGTAAAATGATGCATCTACTTCAGAAAACATTCCAGCAGTTCCTCAAAGTTTAAACCTGGAAATTCCACTGTGAGGTCCATACCCCAGAGAAATGAAAGCGTATGTTCACACAAAGACTTGTGCGAATGAATGTTCACAGTACCATTATAACCAAGAGGTAGAAACCATCCAAATGTTCATCAGGTAATGAAGAGGTAAACACCATGTGGAATATCCATACAACGGAATATTACTTGGCCATGAAAAGAAATAAAAGTCTGATATATGCATGAGCATTATGCAGAGTGAAGAAGCCAGGCACAAAAGAGTGTGTGTGACAGTAGATGATTCCATTGTACGAAATGTCCAAAACAGGTAAACCTATAGAGACATAAAGTACATCAATGGTTGTCTGGAGGTGGGGCAAATGGGGAGGATCTGCTAATGATGGTTGTTCAACTCTGAATATACTAAGTCATTGAATTGTACACTTCAGATGGGTGAGTTGTATAGCACATGAGTTATTTATCAATAAAGAGACAAAGGACTCACATGCTCTCTAAACACAGAGGACAGTAGCAGAGATGATGAAATGAAAGACAAGGGGGGACAGAGTAGAGAGCTAGCATGCAGGTAATTGGAGTTTCTGGAGAAGATCAGTAGGATAAAAATCACAAAGATACAAGAAAACGTTCTTGCCTTGGCTGCTTGCAATATCACTTAGACACACTGTCTCTAGACGTGTCTGACCCCTACAAATGGTCAATAAGCACATTAAAAAAGAACTTTAGTTTCACTATTGAATAAAAATCTTTTTTGCTTATTGAATTAGAAGTGATTTTCTAAAAAGAATGACAGTGTCAACTATTCGTGAGTCTCCGAGGGAAGCAGGCCTCGCATATTTTGCTGACAGAAACAAAACCTGGTGGAACCTTCCAAGGGGCAAGTCCAGGGGGCATATCAAGTTTTAACATATTTGTATACACTTTCTCAGCACTTATACCTCTGAGAATTCCTCCTGAGGGGGGAAAAATGAATGGATTTATCCACATAGTTAGCTATAAGAATATTATGAAAATTTATACACATCTCAAATTCTCAATGACAAAGGGATTTGTTGAACAAATGTTTCTCTCATCATGTATATGTAATTAAAAACTAAGAGGCCACTAATGAGGTTTTGGAAAATGCTTAAGGACAGATAATTTTTCCTTTTTTTTTTTGGTCAGGGGAAGATACATACATACATACATTACATATATAGATACAATGAGAGAGAAATAGGCAATCAAGAATGGGAAAACATTTCATGACACATTAAATGGTAACAGGGATTTTCTTTTTTCTTTCTTTTTCTTTTTTTGAGATGGAGTCTCACTATGTCGCCCTGGGTAGAGTGGGATGGCGTCAAGCTCGCAGCAACCTCAAACTCTTGGAAACTTAAGTGAGTCTCTTGCCTCAGGCTCCCAAGTGCTCGCCACAACGCCTGGCTATTTTTTGTTGCAGTTGTCATTGTTGTTTAGCTGGCCCGGGTTGGGTTTGAACCTGCCAGCCTTGGTGTATGTGGCTGGCACCATAACCACTGTGCTGTGAGTGCTGAGCTGGGATTTTATTTTCTTTATGCTTATTTAAAACTTCTGAAAGATCAGAAAGGGCTTCTATAATGGTAAAATTAACAATGAAGAAATGTTTGAGAAGCTCTCCAATGACTTTCACCTCTGGTTAGGGTCCAACCTCTCGGCAAGTGTCAGGCCTTGGTCCCAGTAGCCCCTGCAACCTCTAGCCCTATACCATATCCAAATGGGGTCTGCTTTTGTGTTTTAACAGCTATCTGCTATTTCATTTGCCTGGAACGAACCCCTTGCGCTCTCCCACCTTGCTTCCTGACTATTCTCCCACGGTCACCTTTCCTGGGAAGCCGTTCTGGCCACTTAGCAGAGCTGACCATTTCCTGCTCCCACCTCCTCTGAGAGTGCACTATTTCTGTACCTTGCACGGCATTACCGTTCTGTTTACACTTCTCTCTAATGAGTCATCAGAGGATTAGGCCAGGTTCTTACTCATTCTTGTTTACTCAGCATGTAGCAAAATCCTGCACAAATGTTTATAGAGTAAATGCACGAAATGAGTGCATGAGTCTGTCTGAACTCTGGGCTCACTCACTTGCAGAAGATCTGCACACAAGTGCCCTACACTGCACAGTTCCCCCTTGGGGAACCTTGACTGCCCGTTCCTCGATATCCATCCTTGATCTTCTTGTGCACAACCCATCTCTGTGATTGGAAACTGTACCCTTCTGGTGACTAGAGCTAGGATCCTGGGTGCCTCCTTTTTCTCCCACCACCATTGCCCGGGGGCTATCAGTTCTACCACATACATGGTTCTTGCGTTTCTTTCCATTCCCACTGACGATGACGTCTCTCCCTTACTCTCCCTCTCACTTCATTATCTGCCTCCGCAACCCTACCCCACTAAAAAGGTCCTTAACGACCTCTACTTTCCCCAGGGTAAAGTTGAAACTCTTCACCAATGCTCACCGGGCCCTGTATGACCCATCCAGGCCCTGCCTGTCTCTCAGCTTCATCTCTTCCCTACCGTACCCCTTTCATCCACCTCAGGAGTGACCTGAGGAATTCTTGATTGCCTGGACAATTCTTCCCTGCCTCTTGTGTGCTGTTTGATTTGCCTGGACCCCCTTTTCCAGCCCTCTGGTCTCCCTGACTCATCCATTAAATCTTAATTTAAAAGATTTAAATTTAAGACATGAAACAATAAAAATTCTAGAAGAGAGTGTAGGAAAAACACCTGAAAATATTAGCCTGGGGAAAGATTTTTATGAGGAAGAGCCCCCCCCACCCCTGCAATTGCAGCAACACCAAAAATAAATAACTGGGATTTAATCATGCTAAAAAGCTGCTTCACAGCTAAGGGCACTAAAACCAAAGTAAACAGACAGTCTTCAGAATGGGAGAAGATTTTTGCATGTTATGAATCTGACTAAGCCCTGATAACTAGATCCACAGAAAACTCAAATTCATCAGTAAGAAAAGAGCAAACAACCCCATTTCTAAGTGGGCAGGAGACTTGAAGAGAAACTTCTCTGAAGATGACAGAGGAATGGCCAAAAAAACACATGAATAAATAAATGCTCATCATCTTTAATCATCAGAGAAATGCAAACCAAAACCATTCTGAGATATATCACCTAATTCCAGTGAGATCAGCCCACATCACAAAGTTCTAAAGCTGCAGATGCTGACGTGGATATGGAGAGAAGGGAAAACTTCTACACTGCTGATGGGACTGCAAACTAATACAACCTTTATGGAAAGAAATATGGAGAATTCTCAAAGAACTAAAAGTTGACCTTCCATTTGATCCTGCAATCCCATTACTAGGTAGCTACCCAGAAGAACAAAAATCATTTTACCACAAAGACATTTGCACTAGAAAGTTTAATGCAGCTCAATTCATAATTGCCAAGTTGTAGAAGCAACCCGAATACCCATCAACCCGTGAATGGATGAATAAACTGTGGCATATGTACATCATGGAATACTATTCAGCCATAAGAAAAGATGGAGACTTTACATCTTTCATGTTTACTTGGCTGGAGTTGAAACATATTTTTCTTAGTAAAGTATCTCAAGAATGGAAAAAAAAACCCATCCAATGTACTCAATACTAATATGAAACAACATATAAACAATCACATGCCCATACTAATGATAAAATGCATGTCCCCTGGAACATGTGCTCTTCTACAACTTGCACTTTACCTTGGAAGTGAGAATAATGTAACCTTAAAATTTGTACCCTCATATTAATTTGAAATTAAAAATAAAACCAAAACAAAAATAAATAAATAAGAAAAAAATAAACAGAATTGGACATGAAAAAATACAAAAAAATAAAAGCTACTTCTTCCTGGAAGACTTTCCTCACTCCCCAAATCTCAATTAGACCCCTCCCCTAAGCCCCCTCTTAATTCCCTACTCTTGTTCAACATAGCTCTTTTCACATTGTATTTAATTATTCATTTCATTGTTCTCCTCCCTCAAAAGATTGTAAGCTGCACAGGATGGTGGTGGAGAGGGAGCAAATACCACATCTGCTTGTTCACGAGCATTCCTCCAGGATCCAGCAAAAATTTAGCCTTTAATAAATGATTAGCATTCGATAAGCAAATAGATGAATAGATGTTTGCTTTTTCAGCTGCTAATTCAAACTTTGGGATGAGACATGACATCTCATTTGTCATCTTCTGAAGGCCAGGGAGTGGCAGTATCGCAGAAGACAGCCTTCTACCCACCCTAGGCAGCTGACTGACCCAGAGAAGGCTCTGCGCTGTGGAGGGAGGGCTTCTGGGTGGGGCCTTTCCGCATGTGCACAGCCAACTTCCCCCATGGGTCATGAGATTTTCCAAGACTCACAGGAACCTACCCTAAAGAGCACAGGAAGTTCCCTATGTGTTTCTAAATGCCAACTTCAAAATATTTCCAGGGTTTTTGAGTTCAAGGCCCCAGGATTGAAACTTTGGATGTCAAGTTCCCTGTGGAGATGCTGGTGGGCTGGGACTCAGGATGGCTAACCCTGTGGTCAGGATAGAAAAGAGTGTAGTGAGGCGGCTCCTGTGGCTCAGCGAGTAGGGCACCGGCCCCATATACCGAAGGTGGCGGGTTCAAGCCCCGCCTCGGCCGAACTGCAAAACAAAAAAATAGCCGGGCGCTGTGGTGGGCGCCTGTAGTCCCAGCTACTCGGGAGGCTGAGGCAAGAGAATCACTTAAGCCCAAGAGCTGGAGGTTGCTGTGAGCAATGTGATGCCACGGCACTCTACCCAGGGCGATAAAGTGAGACTTTGTCTATAAAAAAAAAAAAAAAAGAATTACAGACTCTTAGTACTAGAAAAGGTCATCTAACCCAGTTACTGAGTAAATGCTACAAATCCTGGACAAGCAATGACCTCGCCTATGCCATCATGGGACAGCTCTTGCTGTGCAGAGTGTACAGCTGGAGAGGAACTTGCAGACTGCTCAATTTAAAAGATGAAGAAATGAAGTGCTTGGCTCAAGGTTGCTCAGCAATGTGCAGCAAGGTTGGGAAACGGAAGAGAAACTGACATGACATGGCTCACCACCAGGCCCATTCCATCCTCACACAGTCCTAGGGAAGAGGGGTGATACCTTTGAAACTTAGAGTTGAGGGTGCTGAGGCCAAGAGAGGGTCAGTGCTTTGTTCTGGATTGCATAGTTGATAGATAACAGAGCCACATATAGTAACTGACCTCATGTCATCCCTGCAGAAGGGCCCAGGTTACCTGAGACCCTGATTTGAAATTGCTCCTCCTTTCTCACCCCTATTTTTCTTGCTTTTCAGGAGAGAAATATGAACTCCATGCAGGGACTGAGTCCACCCCAAGTGTTGTCGTGCATGTGTGTGACAGTGACATAGAGGAAGAAGAAGACCCAAAGAATTCCCCAAAGCCAAAAATCATCCAAACCCGGCGTCCTGGCCTGCCACCCTCCGTGTCCAACTGAGTTCCTGCTCTGCCTCCACGATAATAGCCGTCTCTTCTTTATCATGCTTTTATTCCCCGTTGTTTGTCAAAAAAAAAAAAATTGCCTTTAAATCCCTGGGTGTTTGGTTGTTTGAGATTCCTTCCTTGTAATCAAGCCTCTTGGACAAAAGGGCTAGGAAAAGGTGATATGTCTCCTGATCATATCATACCCATTAAGTATAATCCATTATTTAGAAAGTTCTAGGAAAAAGTAGTATTTTCTTATTAAACAATCAGCACAGCCTGTATCTTTGTTCTCTCATGTTGACCCAAGCCAGAGACACCGGTAACAAATAGCACCTGTGTTGTTTGTGAGCTGTTTTGATCCCAGTCCTACGTGTGTGTGTTGTTTTTTTCCTGGCTACTTAAATAGGACCATATGTAAACTTGACTTTGACTGCATGAGATATCCCTGTCTGGTCTCACTCAGTCCTTGCATCCCAACATTCCCAGGACATGCATGATCACCAGCATTTATTTTCATGATTTGAGGATATACCATAACTCACAGATTGTCAGTGTCCAGCCATGTCCTCTCTAGATTAGGAAAACCGTCAGCACCATCCAGCTCAACAAGTCTGGATATATTCACCATTTTGAGTCAATAACTTCATAGCTCTGTTAAAATTTCTGGAGGCAAAACTGAGCTTGGCCCCAAAGATACTCCTGAATAGATTTTGAATACCACTTCCAGGTAGAAATTTCCCAGCCTCGTTGGGGAGGCTTGTCCAGGGTGATAGAGACCGATTTCAGACAAACCTATTTATTACAGAAGTTTCATGGTGTCTGAATGATTGTTTTTTCTCTTTGTATATTTGTACAAATGTTTCAGCTGTGCTTTTAAAATCTGGATGTTTTTTATTTAGTGATCGTTCAACCGTTAGCTGCTTAAAAACATAATGTGTGCATTGCTTATGAATGCATTCATATACTAATACAGATAATCTGATAATATTAAGCTCTATTATAGATAATGCTAAATTTTGAAAGGGCACAAAAGTCTCATGCCAATACATGAATGATAAGCCAACACCTTTGCTATCAAGACCATTTGTTTTTAAATAAAGACGCAAGTGTCAGTTGTAGACGATTGAGATGAAGCAAAATCTCCAGAATGTAGCAGCAGCTGAGCATATTAAAATGGGAAAGGATGGTAGATAAATGTATGACAATCCTTCTCATGCAGTGCCCATATGCTCAAAAGAGTTATTTGTTTTCATTACATGTGATTTTTCTATTTCTCCAGCCCAAAGTGCATTACAGAAGATACACCTATAGAACCATTACCTTCTGCTCTATGTGCCAGGCCTCATCTACTCCTGTATATTAATGAATTACTTTAGATGCAAATACTAATTACCAAGGAGTGGGGAAGTACTTTCAGAAAAACACACATGAGAACAATGACACAGCCAACTGATGGAAGGATCGTTGTGGTTTTTGACTAAAGGTGTATGTTAGTTTCATCAGAAACTGAAAACACAGACTGATCACTCAGAAATTAAAGTCCGTTCTACTGTGAATATAGCAATATAGTACTGGACACAGTACGGGTGAAACTGAGGAGAGCATTGCTTGTAAAATCTTGAGTTTCCATCAGAAAAATGGAGACTCCTTTCAAAAATAAAATCAGAGGAGTGTATAATAAGCAAATGCTTTGATTTTCCTTTGCTGTGGAGGTTTCAGGGTTTCCATTGCCAAGTGACACTACAGACCTAATAGTTGAGAAATGATGCCCTCTAGTGGAAGAAATATTGTGCTCAGCTGTTCAGATGAACACAGCACTGCCCCGTCAGCCATGTGGGGCTGAATCTCCGCTCAGCCATCTACAGGTCATTGGACTTTTTCAGCTACCTTGAATTTTTAGAATTCAGGTTCTGAAGAAATATAAATAAGAGAAAATGTTTGGAAATGATTTTTAAATGTGTTAAATGCACCAGACATTTAAAGTTGATATGACCGTTCTGCATAGTCATAAAAGAAAAACAGTAAAGTGCAGGACCTATGCGGTTAGTCCTAGTAAAAATTATTGCCAGCCTCAATGGTAACCTGTCACAAGTCAAGTCATTCTTTCACCAGGTTGTAGGGTTGGGGGAGGGGAGGAAGATGAGCTTTTCCCAGGAGAGCTTTGAAAAATGGAAGGAATCCCATAAGCGTTTTGGCGGAGCCTCCTAGCACTGTGAAAGTCAAGACTGCCTCAGCATTTCCATGACGCACATTATGCAAACCTCTTTAGCACTATTTTAAGTTTGAAAAGTTTAAAAATGGAGGGGAAGGGGAAGATTTCCACCAACTGAATCATTTGTGCACGTGTATAGCTCAAAGAGCTTTGACTTCAAATATATCTGGTGAATGACTCTTTGTGCATGTGGTGTGATTTCTGTGTTGTCTACCTGAGCTGGATGTTCCTGAGGGGTAATTGTGGAGGAGTGCAATTCAGCTTCAGCCTGGAGTCTTTCTAAAAAGTTATGGGGTTAGCCGATCCCTTTAGATTCTTCTTGAAGCAGTGGGGGGAGCTGGTTGGCAGTGGCACTATGAAGGAAGAGCAATTTGTGCAAGGCCTGGAGGTTGGGTTGGCCTCTGATCTATGCAATGGGAGGGCTTCCAGATTTATTGAGGGGTCTCCACCATTTTGGTCCTAAAAACCATGTCAAGTGTACTAAGAACCTTTTGCAACATCTTTCCACTCTTTTGTTCAGTTAAAAGCAACAGAAGAGATTGAGATTGGAAAAACACAAAAAGTATTGTCCCAATTTAAAAGATCAATGCATTGGATTTTATAAATTAAAATATTTTATTCGTCAAAGGAGATCACAAGGAGAATACAAATGAAAGCTTCAGACTGGGAGAAGATATTTGAGATGGTGTATTAAAGAACTCATATTCAAAATGTAAAGAGAGCAACAAATCAATAAGGAAAAGACAGATAATCTATGTGGCCATTAAGCGGTCAAATTACCGCTGCCACTTGGCGACACTGTTAGTACTTGTTAAAGCTGATGTCCATCTAAGAGCAATTCCACTCCGGCACATGCACCCAGCAGATGTGAGTGCTCTCATCTATAAAAATACCTGTACAATAGCGTCCCTAGCCGAGTTGTTCATAATAGCTATTAACTGGAAACAGTGCAAATGTCCTTCAACTGTAGAACAGATAAACTGTGATATTCTCCCACGAAGGAATATTACAAAGCACTAAAAAATTGCTGATGTACATAGAAACATAAATAGTTCTCGAAATTACACTTTTGGGCAAAGAAGACTAGACATGAAAGAATACATAATATATAACCTCATTTACAAAGCTAAGAAATGGTCAAAACTGGCCTTTACTGATAGAAATTAAAATAATGGCTACCTTTGGGAGGGTATTGACTGAGAGGGGACACGTAGAACATTCTAGAATGTTACAAACATTCTTGTTCTCTATCTGGCTCTCAATGGATATCTACATATGTAAAATTCAGTTTCAATCTGTTCAATATGCTATAGTAAGTTGCATCTCAACCAGAACAAAGCCACTATGAGAACAGGGAAGACAGCGCCATTGGTTGTGATCAGTGTTGGAAATGGCCCCATGCTAAAGACATATATCTCATACTCTGTGAGCTATTTCCATATGTACAAAGCCTTAATTTAAAATCTTTACTTTGTTTTTAATAGAGAGCACTGGGTGAAGCACTGCTCATTCCGGTACAAATCAACCGTGTGCCTGACATTGGGTTTTCAGTGGGGGACAAGGCAGCTATCTTTCCTGACATGTTCCCTGTGGGGAAGAGACAAGAGAAATCAAGTCAAATAATAATCACAAATTCTGAGAGGTGAGTACAGTGAAGGAAGGCGAGAGGACAGAGAATAAAAGAAGAGCTCATAGGCAGGGAAGGCCTCTCCATAGAGATGGCATTTAAGCTGAACTGGCCAGAGCAATGCTGAGAGAAGAACATTCCAAGCAGCAGGAGTGAAAGCCATGGATTTGGAGAGAACTTGTCATGTTGGGTGAACCTCAAGGATGTCATAGTGCAGTGGAGGCAAAGGGAATGGGGGTGAGCAAAGCCCCCGGTGATATCGGGAACACAGGCAGGCCCCAGGCTCTTTAGGCCAGGCCAGGGGACTTGGAGTTCATATTAAGGTATGAGAAGAGATTTCAGTGAGAGAATTATATGACCCAATTCATCTCATGAATTCCAACACAAATAGAAGAAATTTCCTAAAGCAAAACCATAGCTCCAAATGTGCAGACACTGAAGATCGCTTTCAATAACCTGCTGTTCCTCACTGCAATATGATCTACTAAATGAATTCTCCTTCTCTGACATCAATATGCAGTGTCTTATCATGGTTCTGAATAGCAGGGCTTTGTTTCTTTTCTTTCCCTAAGTCGTTTAGAAGGCCTTGGTGCCGGAAAGGGGGAACAGAGCAGGTGATAAAGAATGATAAGTCAGTGATTCAGGAAAACATTCATTTAGCTGCTGGTACAGAGTGTCCCTGCCAGAAGCCACCATGCAGAGCGTCATTGAACGCTTGGCAGACTTTCCCCTTAAATTTATGCAATCTGAGAAAGGGAAAATTTCAGGCAAAAAGTTTTCTGTCAAACTCATTCATCTGCACCTTTCAAAGACGGTCTGGGGAAAGGTTATTGGAGTTGACTCAGGAGCTTTTTACGTCTCCAGAAGGAAGCCATAGCCAAGGTTAACTGTGTGTGTGTGTTCGCAAGCACATTTGGTATAGGTTGGAAACAGGAAACCCAAAATAGGCTGAAATGGATGAAACACTTGGTGCTAAAAACTTTCATACACAAAAGCTCTGTGCCTTTTTTGCATTATTTTCCATTCTCAGTAACTGAGTTCAAAAGTTTTTAGGATTGGGCAGGATCATGGGGCCTTCTCATCTAGTTGCAATCGTTAGTAAAATCATTATTGCTCCCCAAACAGTCTTGGGATCTGCCTGTTGGGGAATTTTATTCTTAAAGAAAGATTTATAGTTGTCCCTACTGTATCACCAAGTTCAACACCTTGGTAATTCATGTGATGAATTGGAGTGGATGCAGGCCACACGGGGTGGGTGAGGGGTCTTGGTGGGTCACAACCTGCCACTGAGTGAAAGCATCACATTCAATTGGAAGGAGACTCCCACCCAAGGTCTCACCCCTCCCTGGGACCAGAGACTAGTCAATGTGACAGTAGGAAGGCCCACTCTTGGGCCATTCCAGCTTCAGAGCTCTCCCCATAGGAAATAGGCTGAGGCATCTGCATCTCAGTTTAACTCTTCCCTCCTTGACCCTGCAACCTTCATCCCCCACAGGTGTGGCCCTACGTTTCCCCAGCAGACTCCCTGCCTGTACATCTCCCTCTCAGAGCCCATGTCCTAGAGAAACTAGCCTAACACTCACATCCTCAGTAGCTTTCCTCCATTGCTAGGGAGATCTCTGGAATTGTATGACTCTTCCATTGACCATGACCTTCACATTCCTAAGTTATCCTAGGGATCAGTAGCTTTGCCAAAAGCAACACAGTAAAGTTCTTCATTCTTTGAGTTATCCTGCTGAGTTCAGGTAGGCATATATAGGGTGGATTTTGTCACCTGGCACAAAATCCCACAGTGAGGACGTCTCCCAATCATTCCCGTGGCACAAGGAGAACATTGGATATTTGTGCAGCTGTTGTCAGGAGCCTTCATGACAAACACTGAGGGGTCTGTGACAGGGAGGGTAGAACCCAAATTCTGGCCTGTGTGCCACCCTCAGTCCACCTCAAAAGGTGCCGCCGCCTACCTGTCAACCCTGTAAATGAGAAAGAGATAGGGGCTGTGTGTGTGACTCTACACAAGTTGCTGAAGTCCTCACAGCTCAGTTTCCTCTCCTGTGAGATGGGCTTAAAAATTCACCTTTGTCATGAGGACTTACTAAGGTAATAACAATAGCAACTATCATTGGAAAGAAGTTTAATGACAACTAACTTCATAAGTTTTGCTGCCAGGTGACCTGGATTTAAACCCTTGCTCTGCAAATGTGTGATCTTGGGAAATTTTCTTAATCTTAAGTCTTGTTTTGCACACCTACCAAATGGGAAGGATGGAAGTGTGGCTCACACAGAATCAGGAAGGATTAGACGAAGAAACATGGTAAGAGTTTGGGGTTCAGAGGAAGTCCTCAACCAGTGCTCTTTGCGCATCAGGCCCGGTGGGATGCACTTGGCCTTGGTACCCTCACTCTCTGCACCAGTGCTTTCCTTGCTCCCACTCCTTATGAATAATAGTCATCACTTACTGATGCGTACTCTGGGGCGGGTGCTCTTCTAAGTTCTTTACACTCTTACTTAGTTATCTCAGAACTTTATGAGAAAGTTAATGATGTCCCCATTTCACATGGGAGGTACCTCAAGCCCAGGACAGTTAAGTTCTTGATACTCCAGGCACTTCCAGCAGCAGTGTCTGCTTCCCCGGGGAGCTGGTTAGAGAGGCAGAATGCCCAGCCCCACCTCTGCCTTCTCTCCATGATTTCTAGCACTTTAAAGTTTAAGAAGCACTCAAGATCAAGGGCCTAATACACTGGCAGAGCTCTGATAGCAGAGCACAGACTGTAACTGCTTGTATGTATATTAGTGCCCATACAAAAGAAAAAATGCTCAAACTATGTAATTTCCCTTCCCCCAGTAATCATGACTGTGACTGAGCTGCCTTCTCTGTTCCTACCCACAGTCCATCCGTAGCACTGTGCTGGCCTTTACTTTGACTAGAAATCCCAGGTGTCACTGCCATGGTCCAGGCTCAGATAAAGCTCTGCCCTTGCCCATTCCAACGATGACCAATAAAAGTATTTCTCAATATGCTGCAATGAGATTTGCAGAAGGGTGATGACCCCAGGAGCCCAGCAGTTTTCTGAGAACCAGTCACTCCCAGCACTCCTGGGGATAGCAGGATGGTCTCGGGCAGGCATGAGTGCCAGAAACCACAGTGTGGGTTGTCTTTTCCTGAGAATGAAGGGAGTGGAGAGACAAGAAGGGCTGAAAGGCTGAAAGACAAGGAGATGGGGGGGGGCAGAATTTAATATCATGATTTGAGCACCCTGACCAAACTATGACTGAGGCTAAAATCCTCTGGACTTTTCAGATGCATCCACCAATAGGCTTCCCCTTTCTTTGAACCTGTTTGAGTGGAGTTTGTTCACTTTCCCTTGAAAGAGTGACCAATTGAAAACCAAAAAAAAATGGAAGTGCTATGAATGCAAAGTCCTATATGTAACTGTTTAAAATGCACGTGTGAAGGGAGGGAGAGATCAACCTGGCAAAAAGATAATAAACATTTGAGGACCTTAGTTGATCCGAAACTCAATAGGTATCAATGTTGGGGAGGGGAAAATCTGCTATTTATGAATCTTTTTTGTTTAAAATGGCAGATGAAGCCATATATTTATTGTCCATCCAATTGTCAGAAATCTCTTGGAAGTTACAGAAGAATCATCAAAGGAAATACAGCAGTTACAGAAGAATCATCAAAGGAAATACAATCAGCAGTGGTCCAGAAAATCTGAGTCTTCTGGAATGCAGAAGGCAGTCTACCCGAGAAACCGGACCTGATATGGGCTTAGTAAGAAACATGTACAGGTGAAGGCCATAGCAGGTGTGGGAGCCATTCTTTCCAGCTGACTCTCAGAGACCATTCAAGCTCAGAGTCAACAAATATAAGAAGAGGTGGGCAGGCAATTAAAGAAGTGCATTTGGAAGAGTTGGGCCAATCAAGCCCCTCTCTATCACTACTACTGGCCACATTTGTCAAATTGGCCCATGGCCAAATTTCCAAGCCTTGCCTTACCTGGCAAGGACTCCCATCAGTCTCCTGTGTTGCCTCCCCCAGCTGCTTAGACTTATGCTTTCTCTAATCTGTGGAGTAAATAGCCACGCTTTCTTCAGCTTTCTAGTTTCTGCAATTGTATTGCTATTCTCTTTTCCCATTCTCTTTGTCCATATGAGCTTATCATAACTTTCTTTTTCTAATAATATTTTGAAGAGAATAAAAATAAACTTATGGGTTTAACTGACCATGACCCCTAATGGGTTCTGGGACCCATCAAGCCTCCTTGATCATTCCTGACCTTCACTGAACATATGGATGAGAAGAAGAGTCTACTGACTAGTTTTGACATAGCGTATTTTACAACATCGTCCCTGAAGACTGGAGCATTGAAGGTAAATTTTATGAGAACTTTCATATCTGAAAATGCCTTTATTGCATACTTGAATGATAGTTTTATTTCTTGGAAGTCCTTCAGGATTCTGCTGACATCTCTCCATTGCTTTCCAGCTTCTAGAACCCTCATATGTCATTCTGAATCCTGATTCTTGCATACAACCTATAATCCTTCCCTGAAAGCCTATGAGACTGCTTTGTCCCAGCTGTTCTGAATTTCATGTACTGGATTCCTATGGGTCCTTTCCATCTAGAAACTTGTATGCTTCCATTATGGACATTTTTTGAACTGATCATTTAAAACTTACCTCCCCTGTATCTCCTCTGTTCTTTCCTTAGATATCCCAAAGTTACGATAAAATTATTTTTTTCTTCCTCTGTAGTTTTCTATGCCTTTGACTTTTTGTTTTTCTGGAAAATCTTCAACTTTACCTTTGGGTCCTTTTATTTCTTTTTCTTTCTATTGACACATATTTAATTTCTGAAAGGATTTCTCATTCCTGGAATGTTTCCTTTCTACTACCTCCTGCTCTTGGTTTATGAATACAGTATCTTATCAGTCTGGAGATATTTTTTGTTCACTTTTCTCCTCTTCCCTACAAATTCTTTTTCCCTGTTTCCTTTTTATTTTTCTGTTTGTTCATTCTCTCTCTGTTCTTTCTCTTCTCAATAAGAGATTTTTCTCCCAAAGGGCAATATCTAGGGGTGTTTTCGTTGTCACAACTGGGGATTTGTGCTACTGCCATCTGGTGGTAGAGGCCATGGATGTCGCTAAACTTTCTAGGATACAGAGCATGGCCCCCTCAGCAAAGATCATCCAGCCCCTATATTAACAGTGCTGAGGTTGGAAAACCCCAGTTTAGAGGCTTTTTTCAAATACCCTGTGATCCTTTGTTCTTGGCTTATATTTTGAGGGAAACATTAAAAAATGTGATTGGATTGATTGTGGGGTTATGTGTGGTGCTCACTGACTATGAACTGATTGTAGCTTGGTCTGAGTGTGCAGTTTCATGGCGGAACTTCTCTCTGTACATTTATAGCCTTTCTCTTTGGCTAATCAGTTTATTCAGAGAAGAGTTTTCCAATATCCTGCCAGGAGGTTAAAGTCAAGCAGCCAGAATTCTAGAAGCTCACTGAGAAGGCAACCAGTGTGTAGAGCAGGGGTGTCCAACGTTTTTTCTTTTCTGCCACACACTGGAAGAATGACCCAAGTTGTCTTGGGTCACTCATTAAATACACAAATACTAATCCAAGCTGATTAGCAAAGAAAAAAGTTCCATGCATACTTTTCATGCCATTTGACACCACAGAGAAGCAAACCAAGTCCTTACAAGATAGGCTTGCAGCCCACAGAGCCACAGGTTGGACACCCCTGGTGTAGAGCATCTTCAGCACAGTCTGAAACCCACCCTGCACCCCCTCCATACCTGGTATCCCCAATACCCAGTTCTTTCTAGTTCAGGAAAGTCTGACTTCTGCAGGGAGTCTGGCCTCTCCTCATCTTCCCCGGTGGAAAAGGGGTAAGGCGGGTGATCTAGGATTCTAGCTCCCTCTTATTACACATTTCATATGTAGGGTCTTTAGGAAAGTTTCGAGATACACAAAACTCAAGAAATGCAAAATCCGTGCAGGCGAAACACATGAAGCCCTTCCAGCAACACCGACAAAGCGAGCAAGTTGAAACTTGTGTGGGTGAATCAGAAAGGACACTGTTTCTTGCAAGTGAAATAACGGACCAGGGACCATAACACAGTCTGGTCTCAAAACTTCTGTAATGACATACATATAATCTTCCTACTTTTAGTCCCATTTGACCCCTGCTTTCAGATGTACTTTGTTCCCAGAATTACAGGACTTCTTCCCCATGAACCAGCCTCCGCTGTTGCCTCCACCACCTGGTTAGATTTCCACTTTCTCTAACCTGTCAGGTAAATAGCCCAGCTTTTCTTTACCTTTCTAGCTTCCCAAATCGTGTTGCTATTCTCTTTTCCCATTTTCTTTGTCCTTGTGGTTTCCTAACTTTCTTTTTCTAATAATATTTTGAAGAGAATGAAAATAAACTTATGAGTTTAATTGACCATGTGCAGCCAGAAATGAGTGATTTTCTTTTATAGCTATTTTCTTCTTCAAAAGATGTTGTTGAGCTCTCTTAGTCTGCCTGAGGACTCAAAGTCCTCTTGAAAGGAACATTCTACATTCGTGGTCATTCAGACCTTCTCGTCTCTGCAGAATTACAAAAGTCTTGAAAATGAGACTTGAGGTTCTTCTCTCAATTAAATGTGTCACAATAAAAAACGTGTTGGAGGGCAGTGCCTGTGGCTCAGTGGGTAGGGCACCAGCCCCATACACTGAGGGTGGTGAGTTCAAACCTGGCCCTGGCCAAACTGCAACAAAAAATAGCCGGGCGCTGTGGCAGGAGTCTGTAGGCCCAGCTACTTGGGAGGCTGAGGCAAGAGAATCGCCTAAGCCCAGGAGTTGGAGGTTGCTGTGAGCTGTGTGACACCACAGCACTCTACCAAGGGCAATAAAGTGAGACTCTGTCTCTAAAAAAAAAAAAATAATAATAATTAAAAAGAAATGTGTTGCAGAGGAGACAAGAAAATGTAGATTTTAAATCTCAACTATTTCTCACATATGGTAGAAATTTTTCTAACATCTTGTACTTTTCTCGAGGCCTTACACATGATATCCTGTAGGGCAACGATCTCCCCTGTCCTGCAGAAGTTCGTTATCTATTTTGTTGTTTTGTTACAATTTCTCATGACTGCATAGCTCTCATTTGGGCCTTTAGCTAGACCACTGCAAGCTACTGATGGAACTAAAACAACATGTTGGAAAGATAGCATGTAAGAAAGGAAGGAAAAGTTCACATCCAGCTCCATTCCCTTGAGGAATTATAACATTGTTAACATTGAATGCTTTGTTCCCAGTGCCGTCCTTTACATGAATATTTCCCAATTAAACCTCATGACCATTACATAAAGTTGATTCTTATTATTCCTCCATTTTGCAGATCAAGAAGCCTAAATGAACAAAGGTAAATAAATTGCCCAAAATGCTGGGCTTTGAGCTCATGCAGTCTGAGTTCAGAGCCTACAGTGTTAACCGCTGCACTGAACCCACCCTAGTGTGAGGGCACAGTGGCCACGGCCACAGCCAGCCAATACCCTGCCGCTGCACCTGAGGGTTGACAAAGTGCTATCACACATGTTCTAGGACTTGAACAGCTTTAACATCGCAGGAGACCAGCTAATGCCAAGAGTGGAGTACACTACACCAAACAGTTGGCAGAAATAAAACAAAGCATGAACTCTCCAGGAAAGTGACAGGGAGGTTTAGACATTGCCTTTCATTCCTGGCCTTGTATAAGTCCTAGAACCGGTGTGCCTGTTGCCAGCACAGTGGTTTCCAGCCTAGCACTGGGTCTTGGTCTGTGTGTAACATTGTTTCTGTTCCTGGAAAGGTAGGCAGACCTTTCTGGGAGTGCCAGGCACAGGTCAGGAGAGCTCAGAGCCTTGTTACTTGCCATGCTTTCTTTCCAGACTTGTATAGTAGATGTTGGCAATGGTACCCTTGATGTATATAGATCCATAGATAATAAGAAATATGAGAAAGACTGGCGTCATCTCAGACAGGATCATGTCTGATCTAGTTGGGCCCATAGGTAGCTAACGCATCATAGATACTGGGAAAGAATCTTAACAAAATAAGAGCCAAAGAATGTGAATATACAAAATGTGGGTTCCATTACTTTAGAATTAAGGAATCGACGTGGCAAGGGCAAGCCAGCCTTGTTTTGGAAGGCTGGCTGTGAGCTGATGCCACCTGGTGGTGATGAGTGTCTTCTCCAGCTTAAATATCAATAGAGACAATTCTGGGTCTTGTGACTGTCTGGGATTCCCAGGACAGCAGCAAGGATTCACGGAATTTCCTTGTAGTTGTTGACCCAATCTAGGATGATCAGGTCAAGAGAATTCTAAGAACATGGAGACCTACCCTCCTCTCTCCTACTCCATGGGCACGGGGAGCCTGCCCTTCTCTACAAGGCCTTTTGCTCCCTGCCCTTTGTCCCTTCCCAGACCCTTGAAGATAAAGTTCACGCCTGCCCCTCCCGCACAGTGTGGGAGCCAATCACCAAGCTCACGCCATGTTATCCCACAGTGGAGTTTTACTGGGATCCGTTTTAAAGTGCTTCTTACACTTACCTGAGCTACTTTCAATTCTTAAACAACTCTGCCATAAAGAAACCTTTACCTTTTAGGTATCTTTACTGATTTATATAAGACTACATTCTCTTATTAGTTCTCAGGGAAAGGAAGTATGACCTTTTTAATGATTCTTTTATAGATATTATAATCTTGTGGTTACATAACAGCTTCCTGTGTTGACCACATCCCTCAGGAAATATGTGACAAATGCTTTGAGTAGAAGGATGATGACTCACCACTCTTAGTTTGACCCGCAGTGCCAACTCGGTGCTGGGCATCAAATAGGGGTTCAATAAATCTTTGATGGAAGAAATGGGTGAAAAAAGTAGATGATTTGGAATTCCAATGATATGTATAAGCCACATAATAAAACTGAAAAGAACTTTCTTTTTTTTTTTTTTTGAGACAGAGCCTCAAGCTGTCACCCTGGATAGAGTGCTGTGAAATCACAGCTCACAGCAACCTCCAATTCCTGGGCTCAAGCGAGTCTCTTGCCTCCACCTCTCAAGGAGCTGGGACCACAGGCGCCCGCCACAACGCCCGGCCATTTTTTTGGTTGCAGCCATCATTGTTGTTTGGCGGCCTGGGCTGGATTCGAACCCGCCAGCTCAGGTGTACATGGCTGGCACCCCAGACTCTTGAGCCACAGGCGCCGAGCCTGAAAAGAACTTTCTACAAGACTACATAAAAACTGTCCACATTTTATGAAAAATAAAAATACCTGGCCAGGAGTGGTTGCTCAGTAATCCTAGCACTCCCAGAGACTGGGTGGATTGCCTGAGCTCAGGAATTCAGGACCAAACTGAGCAAGAGTGAGATCCTGTCTCTACTAAAAAAAAAAAAAAAAAAAATAGAAAAACTAGCCACGCATTGTGGCAGATGCTTGTAGTCTCAGCTACTCGGGAGGCTGAGGCAACCCCTTGAGCCCAAGAATTTGAGGTTTCTGTGAACTATCATGCCATAGCACTCTACCCAGGGCACAGAGTGAGACTCTGTCTCAAAGAAAAAAGAAAAAAGAAAATGAAATAAGTAAAAATATCTGATCACCCGAACTTGTCTTACAGACGTCTCAATCACATTCGTTCAGCAAACATTTGTTGAGAGCCTACTATGTGCCAGCCACTGTAATAAGACTTGGAAAGACAAGACTTCTTGGTGAAAAAGACAACTTACGTCCTGCCCTAACTGAGCTTACATTTTTTTTTTATTCTTCATCTTCTTTTTTTTGTTATAATTTTATTGAATCATAATTGTGTACATTGGTGCAATCATAGGGCACGATGTGCTTCATATACATTTAGAACTGAGCTTACATTTTATGGACAATTAGTGGTTCAAATTATTGTGGACTGAACTCGTCCCCCTCTCCTCAAGATCTATATGTTGATGCCCTAACCCCAATGTAACCATACAAATAACCCAAGTCACCCCTAAAGTCACCCTATGTGTGGAAATTGAGAAATTGTAGCTAAATATACCTTTATTTACAAAATGTTCATCACAAACTTTTATAAAAAATGTACAAAATATTCTCTATGCGTTGGCCCCCTCTTTTTAAAATTTTACAATGAATATTTTGTAAATAAAAATACATTTAGCTAAAATTTCCCATTTTCCTTATGTATGGCAACTTTATGGGGGACTTTTGGGACACGCTGTATTTGGAGATAGGGCCTTTAGGGAGGTAATTAATGTTAAACGAGATCATACGGGTGGGCCCTAACCTCATAGAAGTGGGGTCCTTGTAAGAAGAGGAAGAGGCAGCTGAGCCCTCTCTCCCAGAGGAAAGGCCATGTGAGTAACAGGGAGGCAGCAGCCTTCTGTGAGCCGGGAAAGAAGGCCACATTGGAGTCCAACCTTGAGGGTACCTAGGTCTTGGCCTGCTAGATTCCAGAACTGTCAGAAAATAAATATTTATGGTTTAAGTCACCCAGCCTGTGGTGTTGTCATGAAAGCCCAGGCAGACTAAGGCAGCAAGCATTAATAGTTACTACTTGAAGACAGGAGAGGAGAAAGCAAGAAAATTGCTGACAGAGTAAGAGTACCGAATGATTTTAATCATCAATTAGAACTTTTTTCATTTGTTTAACAAGATCATTTTTTTCCTTGGGGAATCCAGCAGAGGAAAATCTGTAACTTTCCTAGATACACCCCTTAGTGATTCCTTGGCTTTCTCAACACTATCTAAAGCTGCGTGGTTGCGTCTGCTGGTCCCCTGCCTCTGGGGCTCACCCTGCTCCTACAGGAGTCTCTGCCTCATTCATATACCAGCTGCTGCTGCTCGGTGGCCAGACTAAACATAGCTGCAGCCCTCTCAGGGAGTTCTCACTTCTCCAGAGAACCAAATGCTTTGATTCTAAGTTATGGTTTTCATTGATCAAGGGGGTAATTTATTTCTAACATAAGCAATCTCTCTTCAAATTACCCAAGTCAGCCTGCCCTCTGTTGACTTGAAATTAGGTTTGCACACATCCCAGGTAACTGCCACATGGACCAGATCTCTGCTGCCTCGGCTAAACTCTGGGTGTCTGTATTTGTTACCCACTGCTATTTAATAAATTACCACAAACTTAGTGGTTTAAAGAACACACATTTATGATCTCCGCATCTTAGCTGGTTCCTCCATTTCAGGGTCTCTCACAAAACTACAATCAAGCTATTAACCAGGGCTGGGATCTCAACTGAAAGCTTGGCTGGGGAAGGATCCACTTCCAAGCCCTCTCAGGTTTTGGGCAGAATTCTGTTCCTCATGCACTGTTGGGCTGAGGGCTTCAGTTCCCTCTTGGTTGTTGGATAGTGGTCATCCTAAGTTCCTTGTCACACTGGCCTCTGCTTGACACATGGACCTCTCCAAAATAACTATCTCCTTTACCAACAAAGGATGAAATCAAAAAAAGTAAATAGAGGTGAGGCTGCTAACAAGGCAGAGGTGATAATTGCTTGTAACCTCATTATGGAAATGCACCCTCCCACCTGTTACCATTAACTAGAAGAAAGTCACTAGTCCAGACCACTCAAGGGAGTGTGGGTTGATTATACAAGGACATGGTATCAGGAGGCAGGCAGCATTCAAAACTACCTATCACAGCATTGCTGAGCAGAAAGAAATCGCTCAGATTCATCGATCATCTCTACATTTCTTTTGCATCCCTGGAAGAACTGTCTTCCTTCTTGTTCCTTAAGAAAAGGGAGTCTAGGAACATCATATGGTTTGGCCATGATCATAAGTCTCTTAGAAATCAGGTCAATTCTATGAAATGTCTTCTCCTGCACACCAGACACATGTTGCCATCAGCCACCTCTTTGACCCATCCCAGCTGGAAGTTGCTTGACCTATCAAGTACCACCTCCTTGACCCATCCCAGCTGGAACTTGCATAATGACTGCCAACAATTGCTCTTCCTCTCTCAGGAAATGGAGCATAATACCTCAATTTCTCAAACCAAGAACTAAGAAGTTACCCCTGACTCCTTTCTCTCCCTTGTTCTGCCTTTATGGAGTATAATATTAAGCAGATGTTTCCAAAAAGTGTGATAAGTTATGTGGAAAGGGATCTACATGGCAACAGGATAGCTGTTCAGTGAGGATGGAGGTGGCGCAGAACAACTAGGAATCCCATGTGATGTTGGTAAATTGAGCTCCAGAAGAACTAATACTCTCAACTAAAAAAGAGGGGATAATCATAGGAGACAAACATTAAGGATTATTGTAAGGATCAAGTGAGATGCTAGGTCAAGCACCTGTGATTCCAGCATTCTGGGAGGCCAAGGTGGGTGGATTGCCTGAGCTCAGGAGTTTGAGACCAGCCTGAGCAACAGCGAGACCCCCATCTCTCTCCATGAAAAATAGAAGAACTAGCCAGGCATTCTGGAGGGCACCTGTAGTCTCAGCTACTAGGGAGGCTGAGGCAAGAGGATGGCTCGAGCCCAAGAGTTCGATGTTGTGGTGAGCTATGAAGACACCATGACACTCTACCCATGGTGACAGACTGAGACTGTCTCTCTGTTTCTCAAAAAAAAAAAGAGAGATGCTGTGTATAAAATGCTGAGTGTATCACGTATCTCATGAGCCCTCCGTGTGTGCCCCGCTGTGTGCCAGCTGCTAGAGAAGCACATTGTGACTGTCAGCGTTTGCTAACTAACTCAATAGTCACTTCTCTCTTACTGTCGCCACTAAAAAGCTAACTACTTATTTCCCAGCCTCCTTGGTGACTGCAGGTGCCTAAGGGACAGAGTACACAGAAAGCTTTTTTTTTTCTCTGATAAGAACTTCTTTCTTGAACAAGGATTCTGTGTTTGCAATATCAGCAGCCATTTGTATCCATAAGGTAATAAGCACTTAGTTAAATACAGATCCACTAAGGATGATGGAGGGGCCAATGTTTGTGTTTCTTATGACACTGTCAAACAGCATGAACCACTGCCAACATTCAGCTACCTGCAGACCTCTTGTCACCTAAGAAAAAGAAATTTCTACACCTTTAAGTTTTCCCAGGTGATTCTGTTACCTGAAGCTTGAAAGGACTCCTAACAGATACATTTAAATAGACTGGAAGTCAAATATCTGAAATTTTAGGCTAGAAATATTGGCCAAGCTCACAGCCTCTGTCAAACCCAGTTTTGAAATCCTATCTTTTTCCCCATAACTTCTTATAAATATTGTAAATGCAGGAAAATTGTGTGGCTTTTATAATATGCTCTATTGGTGCTTCTTATTAATTTATCACACTTACCTAAAAACTATATCCTCAGTAATGAAAAGAGCTCCACGTATTCAAGGCTCCAATATTATGTCAAAGTAGCAGTACAGACTGAGCTAAATAAAGTATATTTCTAAAGTTGCTTTCACTTGTTCCTTTTCATTTGACATATGGCTACTAGGAATGTTTCCATTTACATGTGTCTGTCCCTGTGTTTTTAGTAAACGGCACTGCAGTAGAATACAACAGCTCATGTGAGCACAGCAGCCCAACTGCATTTACCAGCATGAAAGCATTGACCTCTGAGGAGACTAACCACAGGAAGTGAGGTCATTTCCATGAGGAGGACAGAAAGGTTGAAAAGGATAAGTCTGAGCAGGAAGTGGGAGTGAGTCAGACAAGTGGACAGCAGGCTTCGTTTGGGTTTCTGAGAAGCTGAGGGGAGGGGAAATCCTTAAAGAACACAGTTGGTTCCCCAACCACGGTTAGGCTGTAGTACAATCCCCCCAAAGAGCCCGCTCCATCTGCCTTGTGGGGCTGTTCTCTGCTGCTTGTGCTATTTGTCCACACTTTAGTCACCTTCTTGGGGACATTTGGTCTCCATGAGCTGGCTGTTCTTCCAGGCCCTTTCATAATTTCCCATGTGATCAAGGGTTTGAAGGCCCTGGGGCCACTATTATGGAATTCAGTTTTCAAGGTGAATCAGTGGAATCAGTTTTCTTGCCCTGCAGAGATCTGGGCATTTAACTCAGACACAGAGCCACTGAGTTACATTCTTAAAATGAGCTCTGTGCAGGCAGAGAATCTTTTCCATCTTCTGTGTAAAGCCTCAAGGCCTCCATCCACCATGATTTATTGTCAGTTTCCGTTAAGAGCCTGGAATCCCATAGCACTTTTTCTCTGCAAAAGTTTGGCTGTGCTGGAGAAAACCGTTAAATGAACAAGTCAGCAGAGCTTTAATAAACAATCAGATTAACAGCCCAGTAGGAGAGTTACAATCCCATAAGTAATAGATTTAAAACCCCACTGGTTCCAAGTTGTGGGTCAGCAAAAGCATTTGCCTGGGCAAACAGCCATTATATTACCTGGTGGTCTCTGTGTGAGTTTCTGTTAAATTTAGTCCTATTTGAGAGTAGCAGGAAAAGGGCATTTTCCAGATGACAAAACTTTGTGTGCTATAATTCTCTGAGAGCCAAAACCAAAACCTTCCACATTTTTAAAATTAAAAAAAGAAAGAAAGATACAGAGTGGTGCCTGTGGCTCGGTCAGTAGGGCACCAGCCCCATATACAGGAGGAGATGGGTTCAAACCCGGCCCCAGCCAAAAACTGGAAAAAAAAAAAAAAAAAAAGAAAGAAAGAAAGATACATTTACCTGGGGGTAGATGTGCTAGTCAGATTTGAAGGATGTTTAACTCCAACAAATGCCCTGAGGATAAGGGTCTCCCAGCAAGGGCTTCTCTCTCTCTCTCTATAGCAGAAGCTGAGCTATTCCTGGACCTTCAGGTCTTCAACCAGCTCAGTCAGTAGGAAAGAGAGACAGTAACCATACAAGGACTAAAACCTGAGTGCATGAAGAAAGTTCCCCTCCTCCTTCCAAATCAGTTGGTGCATAGCCACCAGGACAGCCACTCAGATGACTCCACTTGTGCACGAATTAGGAATTAAGAATTACAGGGGAACCATGCAGAGAGGAACACAAGGCTGAAAACACCTCTCTTTCATGTGGGGACACCTTGTACGTGGACAGCATCACAGACGAGAGAAACAAGAGTTAGACACCAGAAGGTCATGACTGAATGTTGCTAAGGAGATGTACCTACCTCAAGAAGAAAGCTTTCCCTGGCTCATGTGCTTTCGTGGGGAGGTCAGTCACACCATGCCTAGGTAAGAACTCATCCCTGGGACAAGTGGCCCATTTCTTTTGCAGTGTCTCTATTTACTTTCTCCCAGAACAACATGGACTTGCTTGGCAAGAAAGACAGTGTGATACCCTGAGGCTTGTGAAGCTGTTCCCTTGAAGAGTACAGTCAACTCTTGAATTCTTCGGACACCAGTGCTTGACTTTGGGATTAGCTTAAGACGGCTCCCTGTGAATTGGTCACTTTGCCAACATGGCAGAACTGGTTGGCTGCTTTTTTCCAAAACTATGGCACCATAGTTTTTCCTCTCTAACAGAGCATTAGAGAGGCTACAATTGCTAGATACTTATTTTATAAACATCCTAAAAACTAGAACGTAGTTAATAGGACCTGAGGGAAGTCTACAGTGTGCCTTCTGGGAAAGGTTTTCTCTCTGTAAAGGGAAGCACATGAGAAGAAATGCCTCTTTTATCTCTTATGTTAGTTTCTGATGGCAAATTACAACAACCTTGGTGGTTTAAACCAACAGAAACGTATGCTCTCAGGGTCCTGAAGGTCCACGGTCCAAAGTCAGCCTGACTGGGCCCAGAGAAATGTGTTGGCAGGGTCCCACCCCTCTGGGGTTTCCAGGGGACAATCCATTTCTGGCCTCTTCCAGCTTCCGGTAGCAATTGGTCTTCCTTAGTCTGCGTCCCTGTTACTCCAATCTCTGCTTCTGTGGTCATGTTGCCCTCTCCTCTTTGGCGTATGTCAAATCTTCCTCTGCCTCCTTTTTATGAGGAATTGTGACAACATTGAGGAACCACTCATACACTCCAGGATAATTTCCCCATCTCAAGATCTTAAACTTAAATCATATCTGCAAAGTCCCTTTTGTTTTCTGCATAAAATAACCTTCACAGGACCCAGGGATTGGCGTGTGGATAGTTTTTATGTGTTGGGGGTGGAGAGGCATCATTCAGCCTTCCACGCTTTCTGTGGAAATGGAGAAAGGAAGAGATGTCTGGAGCTGTGGTGGCCAACAGTCACACAGGGGCCAGGACAGAAAGCAGGACTAGAAAGAACACTGCTGGATTCTTGATGACGTGGTTGTGTTACTGACAACCAAATCCAAATATGGAATCTTCTATCCTGGGCTTCTTTTGATTTATTTATGTATGTATATATGTATGTATTTATTTATGTCAGACAGTCTCTCTCTGTTGCCCAGTTTTCTCTGTTGCCCACTACAATGTCACCACTGCACTCTGCAACAGAGAGCTACGTAGCTCTCAAATTCCTGGGCTCACACTGCAGTGGTGTCATAGTAGCTCTCAAATTCCCGGGCTCAAGCAATCCTCCCAGCTTCCCAAAGTGCTAGGATTATAGATGTTAATGCCTGCACCCCATCTCCTGGCTTACTTTTAAGTGAGATAACACATCCCATTGTTTAAGCTACCTTGAGTGGAGTATAGTGTTGCTTGCAGCTTAATATTTCCTAATGGGACACACCTACTGATTTAAAAACAAACAACCCCCCCTGAGATGATAATAAAAGTGACATACAGCTAAAAGCACATGAGACACTCTTGCCATTGTTCTTATAAAAGATTTATTGATTCACAAAATTTACCTTTTGGTTATATTTCCTTTTGTAATGCTCTATAATCTAATTATTTTGATGTATGTCTATTTACTATAACAATATAGGGAGCTCAATGAGAACAAGATGAACCATGTGAGTCTTACCTGTCTGGCATTGCTGGAGCAAAGGGAACGCTCATTAAAGCACCAGCTACTGGATCAACTAATTGATTCTATAATCTGTGCATTTTCGAATGCAAATCATAATGTAGTTTCCTATATGAATTAATAACTACACTGTGTTTGCACTTCATAATCAGAATGTAATTATCACTATTCTCTTAAGTATTTACAGTGCGCCAAATACTGTGCCACACAGTTAGCATTTTTCATTCTTCTCTCTCTCTCACAAACATACACATAGTTCTCATTTAATTCTTACATAATCTGTAGAAAATATATCCAACTTATAAATGATGAACCTGAACACATATTGGCTAAGGAACTTACCCAGAATCACAAAGTTAATAAAAACCAGAACCTAAATTCACACTCATACCCATCTGATTACAAATTCTATATTCTTGCACATGCTCCCTCCCATCGTGCTATACCATTCCTCTACGGTGATCAAAGATTTATCTCAGAAAGAGTTGAGAAAAATGGATTTAGCAAAAGGAAAATACATATAAATAAATAAAATGTCAGTTGGGTTGATCACCCGAACCCTCAGTTAAAGTCTAGATCAAAAAGAAAGGTGTGAAGACACTGTGAAAAGAACAGAGGAAGTCAGAAGAAAATAAATAAGAAGGAGATCTCCAATCCTTGAACACCCGAGCCTTTAAAATAAGAGCCATGGGATCTATAAGCACCCACATTCATGGGAATCACTAGTTTCCATTTGCAAAATATGGAACCATATTTGCAACAATCAACATTTCCGAAATAATCAACATTTCAGAACTAAGGCTGAATTTGCCACAGAAAGTCACCATGGAAATGCAATTATCTAAGAACAAGCAGAGCAGTCATAGGTTCTGCAAAACTTTTATCCATGCATGAGAGATTATCCCCAGTGATAAAAATTAAAAGAGTGGGCCTGGTGCGGTGGCACAACCCTATAGTCCCAGCAACTCAGAGACCTAGGCAGGAGGATCACTTGAGCCCAGGAGTTTGCAGGTGCTGTGAGCTAGGCTGATGCTGCCACACTCTAGCCTGGGGCAACAGAGTGAAACCCTGTCACTCATATATATAAAGGATGGCAGAAAAGAAGGACAAAGTTATTTACTGATTTCACCTTCAGTCCTGCCTGCTCAAAATACTGACTGCATATATGAATGTATGCTTATACATTTTATATGTAATTATATATTTATATATTATATTTTACATTAATTTTAGATAATTGTATATGGCATATGCATTTATTTATCTCCCAAGACATTATTAACTGATAAAACAATCTATAGAATATACATATCATATAAATACTACTATGTTAAAAGAAACTCTAGAATATCTTTATCTAGACTTTCTTGATTTAAAAAATTTCTAATTTACTAATTTTAATTAAATTGAACAACCTAATTCCAATTGTAAGTATTCTTTTCCTTTCACATTTTCCCTCTGGCCAGTTTGTAAACACTAGTTGTATCTGACAGCACATTATTAATGACTCTAACGTTCCAAAAATATTAGATAGGATGGAAATAAACTATAAAACCAATTTGAAGAATTTCTGTCTAGAGAGACTGTATCAGCAACTTCTCAATGACCAAGGCAAGTAAACTTTTTCATTTGTTAGTCAACATGCTTAAGTATTTGTTCTAGAAAAGTACTGCACGGAAAAATAAGGCTATAACCAATGACTGTCTTGGTTGTTTGTGTCAATTCCTGCAAATATATTTGTCTAGACAAAAAGATTGCTTCAGGGGAGAAGTTGTTCTCCCTGAAATAATGGATTGCCCACTTGGGAACCAGCTCATTAACCAAACAACAATTTACTTTGAAGATTCACTTCAAAACTCAGGCTTTGTTCACCTACCATCCCGAAATAGCTGATACCATAAACTTTGCCCAATTCTCAATTAATTCTCTGCCTTGACAGACTCACCTTAAATCACTTGACCCCAAACAACAAAACCCTACCAATAACCTTTCCCTCACCTCCCCCCTCTCAACATCCCCTTCCCCCCACCCAGGGGACACTGCTAAGACTGTCAAGCTTGGTGTTCCCTTTTACTGCAGTGGATATAATAAACTAACTTAGTTTTGCTTGACCACTAGGTTTTCTGGTGGTCTTTTGGGGATTTGACAGTCAACACCTCTACCAGTCTGTGACGTAAATTTGTTTCCTAAAGTAAGATTCATTATGCTTTAAATTCTGGTCTGAACCAGGAGGAAGGCCATTGTAGGTGACTATTCCAAAATGGTTGCTTGCTCTCATCTGATGTTTTCTTTTTCAGCTTCCAGGAGGTAGTTCCCACTTCCACCTGTCTTCAAGGAGAGGCTCTTCCCAACTGTGAGAAAGAAGTTATTGGGAAGTTAGAGAATTGACCCACCCAGGAGCTGCTGCCAGAAATGTTTATTTTGTACTCTTTCTGCCCGGGAAAATGCATTTTCTGTTGTCTCAAAAATGCATCTGAGGCCCAATTTTGAAAATAACAGAGAAGTACCCTCATATTATAATGCAATGTACTGGGCACATTCCTTATGGGATATAGCTATAAAATGGCAAAACTGGGCCTATAATCTCCATCACCCATCACCAGCTTCTAAAGGGAAAACTATATGCTAGAAGGATGGTTTGGGAGCACCACCTGAGAGAGGGCTGCTAGCCTGGTAAAGACAACTTTTGCATTTTATACCCTGTCCCACCTGACTTTATAGTTTGTTTATATTGGGACCTATAATTAAAAATACATTTTACACTGAGACTCAGGGCACACACTCCCCAATGTGTGTTTGGGTGCACGTGTGTATTTAAACAAAAATAACGGGTTCCTAAAATAATAGCTATTCTTACTACATGGGTTTCACTCTGATATTTTCTATTCTGATACACTATATTCCATTTCTTTATTTTTTTAATTTAGTTGACAGCTAGGCAGGGTGACTCATGTCTATAATCCTAGCACTCTATGAGGCTGACGTGGGAGGATTGCTTAAGCTCAAGAGTTCTAAGCAAGAGCAAGACCCCCATTCCAGCTCCACCAAAAGTAGAAAAAATCACCCAGGCATTGTGGGTAGGGTACCTGTGGTCCCAGCTACTTGGGAGGCGAAGGCAGGAGGACTGCTTGAGCCCAGGAGTTTGAGGTTGCTGTGAGCTATGACACTACAGCCTCTAGCCTGGGCAATAGAGTGAGACTGTCTTAAGAAAAAAAAATTAGTTGCCAATCATTAAATGAACTTAAGAACTGATAAAACACAACCCTTAAGTTGGAAAACATTCTCAGAGATTTTCCTATAGAAATTGGAACATCTAAAAAAAAAAATGGCATTCATCTTCTTAGTCCAGACTGGGTGTTTGAAATCTCAGCTTTGGCTTTAGAATCTCAGTCCAGGGAAGTCACAGGACCAAAGTGAGTCCAGACAAAATTGATTTCAGGATTGGGTAATGGGACACAGCCCACAGAATGAAAAATATTAATAAAACTCAGGTTCATTCCTAGACTTTGTTTGAATTGCTAATTCCCCAAATGAGCCAGTAACCTCTGCCTGGCAGAGCCAGTTGTTTCAGTTGTTTTTGACAATGTTCTCTTCTTTTTTTCCTTTCTCCTATGGGTCGCGTCTCTAAAATCCAGAGTGTGCAAATAAAAAGGAATTTGTTCAAGTCTTCCTGTAACTGGAGAAGAAATAGCAAGTCTCCCCAGTTCTCTTGGGAAGAAAGATTTTGTACTTGGGGAGAAGTGACTGCCTTCTAAGACCCTCCTACCCACTGTGCAGCAGAGTTTGCCTGAGTCTGTACATGCAAAAGTCTTTCATCATTATCTTCCAGATAAGAAAGAGCATTCTCCATGTATCCTAAACAAATACAATGTAGAGAGTTTTGTTAAAATTCTAAAGTCCTAATAATGAGAGTTGGGCAATATTGTAAATACATCCTTTAACTTCCAGTGAGAAAAATCACAGTATATGTGAAATCAGAAAAATGATTTTCGTAATCCCAGCAGTATACACAGCTTGCTATCCCATCTCTTGAGAAACAAAGGCTCACAGCCACTCTAGCCTGCTCCAACTAACCCTTCAAGTCAGACATTAACAGAACCTGTAAACCACCTTTTGAAAAACATAAATATATCCCTAGTTTAGGCTGAATGACTTAAGCCACAAAGCAGGGACAGGGTAAGAGAAGTGGAGGTATAACGTCCCTAAGTATGATGAACCTGACCTTGCCCGAGCAAGAGCAAGGCCTCAGGAATCAAGTTAATGGTGGTGAAAGAGGTTACCCAGAAAGTTTGGGCTAAAAAACAACAACAAAGGCTCGGCGCCTGTGGCTCAACGGGCTAAGACGCCAGCCACGTACACCTGAGCTGGCGGGTTCGAATCCAGCCCCTGGGCCCGCCAAACAACAATGATGGCTGCAACCAAAAAATGACCGGGCGTTGTGGTGGGCGCCTGTAGTCCCAGCTACTTGGGAGGCGGAGGCAGGAGACTCGCTTGAGCCCAGGAATTGGAGGTTGCTGTGAGCTGTGATGCCACAGCACTCTATCCAGGGGGACAACTTGAGGCTCTGTCTCAAAAAAAACAACAAAAACAAAACTGAAGGCACATGTGCCCCAGTTGGCTGAGAAGCCACTGTATATTGTCCAAGTCATCACAGCAAGACAGCAGGGACTACCCCTGTGTCCTCCCCACAAACTCTTTGCTCATACACACGCTTCATGGTTCCTGTATTCCCTCAAGGCTGCCAACTGACTGGTGGGTGCTGGCAACAGGCGAGAACACAGTGTGACTTGTGTTCTTCGGCTAATGCTCCCGAGAGCGGTTCTGTGCCTTCCCCTGCAATGCCTTTTTCTGATAGGTTCGGGGAGGGTACTGGCAGGCACCAAGACAGAACCGGCTAAAGGAACACGGAGCTCCCTGCTGGCCCTCACATGGCTGCCTGGAAAACACTTCATCCAGTAGCCACTGCCCATGCCTACAGAGTCAATTCTGTTAAAAATAGGAGAACATCATTTTAGTATATGTGCTGCTGAAGCGAGCACGAGAGGAAATCATTTGAAAACATATAATTCTTTATTATTTCATCTTATGACAACACTGGAAGAAAAGAAAGAAAAAGATAATGCAAACTTTCCCATTTTACAGTTCTAGAGAACAATCCACTGAGATTTGCCTACTATTTCTCCTCTAGTAAGCAGCAGAGGCAAGACTCAGGCTAGTGACAACTCCAAGATTAATGTCCTTTCTTTGGACTTGGCAGGTGAATAAAAGGTAGGGGGTATCTTGGGAAGGAGAGATGAGGGGTGTGTGACTATGTGATGAAACATTTGGTCACAGGCCTTCCCTAAAGGCCTCAAAGCCATCTCTGCATCCCTACCAGCACTGAGATTCTATATGCTGGACAACCTTTCCTTTCTGGGCCACAGGAAATTATATTACCCCCATGTCGCATTCTATTAAATAACATTTGCCTGTAAAACTTTATTTGGGGTTATTTAATTCATTAAGTAGTTTCAGGATGAAGACTTTCCATCCTAAAGGCCTCTTATGTTTTTCATTTTGGAAAAGAATGTGCTATTTAATTATGTCCTCTCTCTTGGGATATTTAAATTAATTTTAAAAAGAAACTTTAAAACAGAGAAACATGCAGGCACACATTTCACATTATTCTCAAAATTTCCCCGCTACAGAGTATTCTGGTACCAGAGACCTTTGAGGTCTTAGACATGGTATTTTATGCAGACGGAGCAGCACTTCCTGTCCCGTCCCGGGGAGGGGGGGGGGGTCAACTGTGTGTGGTTTATACAACCTTCCCCTCTAGGGCTATTAAAGGTTTTAACTTATTTGCTTGTACATGAAATATGGAACTGAGTGTATGCTGTGTCCTGAGCTGTGTGGTGGGTGTTAAGGACGCGCTGATCTCTGTGCTCAACTCACAGACCCGTGGAGGATGCCAAGATATAACCAGGAACTGTCATTAGAAGACAGCAGATGGTTCAGAGCACACACTGAGAGCAGCAGACTAGCGTGTGGGTACCAGCGTCAGGGCTCCTGGCTCTGTGAACTTGGGCAAGAGTTTGACCTTGCTAAGTCTAGTTTCTCCTTTGGAGAAGGAGGTAATAATAGGACCTTCCATATAGGTTTCTTATGAGGATTAAACAAGCAAATACAGGTAGAAAGGTAGGCATCACCTGAAACATGGTAAGAACCTAATAAACAATGGAATAGCTTCACCCCCTTCAAGAGAAGGATAATTAGGAAAGGTTTCCCAGATAATGGGGCACCAAGGCAAGGAGAGGCAGCATGGCGAGTGGTGGTTCTCAACCCAGAGGTGAGCTTGGGGTCCTGTAGCAACCACTGGAGACATTCTGCTGTCACAACCCGGGGTTGGATGTTACTGGCATCTACTGGGTAGAGCCCCGGGATGCTGCCAACATTCTACAATACACAGGACAGCCTCCCACAACAAAGAATTGTCCAGCCCAAAATGTCAATTATGCACTAGGTTGAAAAAGCCTGGTTTAGAGTATGAATTCTGTTTTAATCCTGGCTCTCTGATACTTAACTAGCTGTATGACAAAGTCACTGAACTTTTTCATGCCTCAGCTCATTTGTAAGTGACAAAATTAAGAAAATGTATTAAATGAGTTAATGTTGATCAATATGTAGAACACAGTATCATATTACACTTAAATAAATTCCAGTGTCTAAGTTTCCCTAAGGGGAAAATATATTTCCCCTCAAAATCAAGAGTAAAGTCTTACTAAAACCTAGTCTTTTTATGGCATAGGTAGCTTTTAGGAAGATCTTCCTTGGTTCCAGGGAGTTCTTGAACTATACATTTCTCCTGAATTATACAACTTTAGCCAAATCTATGCCTCGCTTTACTTTGGTTCAGCCAGTCCAGTGTGACTTACAACTTCCACAGAAGACCTGCAACAGAGAGGCATGGCCACTGGGACACACTGCTGGAGACGGGAGAGATGGGCCAGGGGAGAGGCAGCACTGGGAAGGACCCTGCATTCTCTTCTGCAACTTCTGCTTCTACCATTTTATGTTTTCCTTCCATTTATTCAACCGTTCTATTCAAGACTTATACACCTATCTCCAACATCCCCATAACAATCCCCTGCTAGTTTCTCATGAGCTAGTTTACAGCTTCGTAATACTTACGGGCATTTTAGAGTAATAGTCTGTGTTTGAGTAGTTGAAGGATAAAATGAGAAGTCAGATATTTCCCAGGAATCTCTTTTCTAATAGAAAGGATATTCAAAATTCCTAAATCTTACCATCGCTTCTTCAAAGTTTTCAATGAAGATCTGGGGTTTCTCTGTGCTTGAATCACTTAACTGAGCTCACAGGCTCCTTGATGTGTTTATGCAAATACTTACACAGGAACCATTCGCTGAAAGGAAAAATGAAAATCACCAACCTCTAGACAAATGAGTTTAGAATGGAGGTGTTCTAACCAAGGTGATGTTTTGTTCTGTCTGAGTATTTCTCTCAACTCTCTTTTCCCACATTCCTTGTGATAAGTGAAGTCTATTAGATTTCTCACCTACATCATTTAATCTATAGTCGTGAATATTATCACTTTTTGAAAACACCATGCTT
Organism: Arctocebus calabarensis; assembly: GCA_963573935.1. Classification (NCBI taxonomy): domain Eukaryota; kingdom Metazoa; phylum Chordata; class Mammalia; order Primates; family Lorisidae; genus Arctocebus; species Arctocebus calabarensis. Next base: position 47,726 of record CAUYON010105761.1, read on the forward strand.
GCCTAAGAATAAGGGGAAATGTTATGGAATGAATTAAAGTTATGTTCCCTGACTTTCTGTGCACTAGACTGCATGGCTGAACAGAGAATAATGCCTCTTGCTCTTTTAGATTTTTAGTCCTTTGCCATATGCAATCAGTCCAAGTAAAATATGTAGCAATGGAACTGTGAGATTTCTAAATTCATCTCCAGGGTATTGCTAAATTAAGAACTAATCATTTCCAGAAAGGAAAAGCAAATTCAACTTCAAATAGACTTAGAGGAAATGCCAAAGCAGATGGCTTGAAAATGCAGTCTAATGAGTCGCTTTAAAACTTTTCTTTGTGTTATTAGCAGCATAGGATGTACTGTAGATAGGCTATGGTTTAAAGTGGATGCTTTAGGGCAAATATTCTTAGGTTCAAATCCCAACTCTGATACCTCTTCGCTGTGTAAAACGAGCAAGTTGTTTAACATCCCTGGGCCAGTTTCTTCACACATAAAATGGGGAATAATGATAGTACCCACCTCACTGGTGCCTTCGTGAGAACTAAGTCAGCTAATAGGAGGAAAACTGCTTAAACGAGAGTTTGAAACAGACCTTCTGTTGATTTTAAATCAATGAATATCTTTCTCCTGGGAGATTTTGCAAGTCCCACAGCAAGTCATGGTTTTCATGTCCTGGAATACTGTCAGTGTGGAAGAATAGGAATGGACCACACTTAGAAGACCACATTCAGATCACTTTGGGGATTTCACATGGCCCCTGGGTGAGTTTATACTGAAGTTGTACTTTTCTTTAGGACATTTTCACAGCTTAGCTAAAAGCTAAAATAGTAGAGAAAGTTTGACACCAATCCATTTCCCCACAGCATGTCTAATTCAAATACCCACAGTCATCTATGCCAGTTCTTTTTCATACTCCTTGACAGGTAATACCCATGAGGTTGTCTATATTTTATTGATTCAGTGACTGTACGGGATAACTCATGCTGTGAGCTATCTTAGCCCCTATTTTTTTTAATGTGACTTAAGATTTAGTACTCTAATTTCATTTCTACCTTTTTTTTAGGCATAAATTCTTTCCCTCTCTAATGTTAGAGCATTGAGATAATGAATATAATGTGAAGGACTTTGAAATTTCTCAGGGAAATTGTGAACAAATGAATAGGAATTATGAGAATTCTGAGATAAGGTAGGTCTAGCTTATTTGGGAGTTTCGTCCATTCTTATAGAGAAAATAATTCATTATTTGAGTGTCAGCAGGGTTCCAAATATGGTCAGATAGCCCTTATCTAGAGTGTCAAAGGCATTATCTAGCATCTCTATGAAAATAGAAATCTCTATGGCCAATTCTAGGGTACAAATTATATCACTGGATGTTCTACCCAATGACGCTAAGATCCCATGAAAGAAATTAAATGTCATGGGGATTTGCAAGGAAGATGGAGGCCAAGTAGCAGCTTCTGTGCAGCCGGGTGCAGTGAGAGTGGGGAGAGAGGACCCCAGGCATCTCTGCCTGGTGGGTCTCTCCCAGAGCCTTCCCTTTGGTGATATAGGAGGTCACTGAGAGAATTCTGGACCCCACGAGGAGGACAGAAGTGATGGAAAACTGGCAAGTGGTGGGTGCGTTTGTTCAGTGGGAGGCTGCCTCAGCTGTCACCACAGCAACAGCAAGATTGCAAGGAGGAAAAGACTTACCTGGCGGCTGTTTTGGTTTTTTTGGACTTGAGCACTCAATTGAACTGCCTTGGGAGATCTCGGGCTGGCCGGTGTGCAGATGACTTTGGGTGTTGTCTGGGGCCCTAAACTGAGCCGCTGAGCTGGAAAGGAGCTACTATCGTTCAGCTGTGGGCTGCCCCTGCGTGTTGCAGTGCTGGGATCAGCCAGGAGACCTTGGGTGAGTAATCTAGTGACTGAGCTGCCCAAAGTGGGGATTGAGATGCTGGGCAAGTGCAGAGACCCGAGTGTTTGGCAGATTGACAGCCATGGCCCTCAGGGACATAGGGAGAGACTGGTCTTGGCACACTGGATAAGAAGGCCATGTCAGGAGAAATCCTAGAGATAAGTGCTTTCCCTGGAAAGCTTCGGCTTGGCCAAGGTTTATGGCTTGGAGTATCTTTTGAGTGGGCTGAGGAGTTATTTGGGCTCCCATCCCTGCAGGGTCTGAGTAATCAGCAGAGGCCTCGAGTCTACATCTCAAATCCCCATCTAGTACAGCTGTACCAACATTGTGATTAACATCTCATACCTCAGTAGATCCCCTATTGTCCAGTCAATACTTAGCAAGATATATATACTGTTTGGTTTCTTGGTTGTGGGGGGTTTCTTTTTTGTTTTTTTAATTTCAACATTTTTTCTTGACATTTCTTTCTTTTATTTTTTTTTGTTTTTCACCATTCTAGTTTAAATATAATCTTCCTTTTTTGCCTTCTTCAACAATTAGAATTTCATTTTCGCTAGTGTTTTTGTCCCTATTATTTCCCCCATCCCCCAATTTTATCCTATTAGGGTTTTTGTTTGTTTCAGTTCGAGTTACAGTATTTTTGTCTTTCCTCTTACCTGGTGGAGGTGGGGTATTGTGTCTGAGCTGCCTGGCAAAGAGCTGTTGTCCTCAAGGGAATCACCCAACCCAGCATCCCCAGAGGTTGGGGGTCTTCAAGGTTGGGCACTAGTGCCCTACTACACACCTATATTTCTCCTGTTTCTCTCTTTCAGTGTCTCTCTTCTTTTTGTCAATATTTCCTTTTACTCATCCCCCTCTTCTTCCTTTCTTTTTTTTTTCTCTCTTCCTTAAATCATTTTCCCCTTCTTGCTCTTCAATCTTTTCATCCTTCTGGTCTTGTACCAGAAGGACTCATTAAAACTTTAGGCAGCGCTATAGTAACTTAAAGAGCAAGAACATGTGAAAGGAAAATTAGGGTAAGGAAACAGATACAAGAAAGCACTTATGAGGAAGAATCAGCAGAAAAATCCTGACAACATGAAATCCCAGGCCAGAGTAACCCCTTCTAGGGATCGTGAGATAGCTACCACAGAAGATTCCTCCTATAAAGAAATGTTAGAAATGACAGGAGAATTTAAAATGCAGATAATGAAAACAATAAAGGAAATTGCTGAGAAAGTGGATAATAACCAAAAGGAAATTCAAAAACAGAATCAAATAAAAGGTGAACAATACAAAGAATATAAAAAAGGATGTAGCAGAGCTGAAGGAACTGAAGCAGTCAATTAGGAAACTTAGCAATAAAAAGTATCAACAACAGATTGCATCATGCAGAAGAAAGAATCTCAGGAGTAGAGGATAAGGCTCTTGAGACAACTCAGATAGTTAAAGAGGCTGAAAAGAAGAGAGAGAAAGCAGAACTGACAGAATTATGGGACTTTATGAAACATTCACACATTCGAGTTATAGGTATCCCTGAAGGGGAAGAAGAATGTCCCAGAGGAATGGAAGCCATTCTAGAGAATATTATAAATGAAAATTTCCCAAATATCACCAAAGACTCTGACATACTCCTTTCAGAGGGATATCGGTCCCCTGGTCACCTCACATCAAATAGAGCTTCTCCAAGGCATATTGTGATGAATTTATCTAAAGTCAAGACAAAAGAAAAGATCTTGCAAGCTGCCAGGAGCAAGCGGCAACTGACCTATAGGGGCAAACCTATCAGAGTGACCACAGACTTCTCTAATGAAACTTTTTAAGCCAGAAGACAATGGTCATCTATCTTTAACATACTTAAACAGAACAATTTCCAGCCCAGAATTCTATACCCCACCAAGTTAGCTTTAAAATTGATGGAGATGTCAAATATTTTATTGATATGCAAACACTGAGGAAATTTGTCACACCAAGACCAGTTTTACAGGAAATATTTCAACCTGTCCTACACACTGACCATCACAATGGATCTTCAGCAAAGTAAACAGCCAGAAAATATAGGACAGAGCCTACTTTCCCCAATGATGCAAAAGACAAAACTAACCACCAACATTCACAAAATAAGATGAATAGAACACTACCACACTTATCAATTATCTCAATAAATGTCAATGGCTTGAATTCCCCACTGAAGAGGCATAGATTGACTGATTGGACTAAAAAAACACAAGCCATCTATTTACTGTCTGCAGGAAACATACCTCATGTCAAAAGACAAATTAAAACTCAGAGTTAAGGGTTGGAAGTCAATTTTTCAGGGAAACGGAACTCAGAAGAAAAGAGGCATTGCAATCTTATTCTCAGATACATGTGGATTTAAAGCAACTAAAGTTAAAAAAAAGATAATGATGGTCACTTCATATTGGTTAAAGGAAAAATACAACAAGAAGACATTGAAATTTAAAATATTTATGATCCAATTTAAATGCTCCCAGATTCTTGAAACAGACCTAGCTTAGTCTGAGCAATACGATTTCCTATCACACCATAATAACAGGGGACTTTAACACCCCTCTGAGAGTTGGACAGATCCTCTACACAGCAATTAAATAAAGATATTAGAGATTTAAATGAGACTTTAGAACAACTGTGCTTGATAGATGTATATAGAACACTCCATCCCAAAGATATAGAATATACATTCTTCTCATCGTCCCATGGAACATTCTCCAAAATTGA
>CAUYON010105763.1:0-13543 GCA_963573935.1 Arctocebus calabarensis
ACTCAGGGCCCAGCTTTAAGATCCAGAGTTTCAATCAGCTGTCTTAGAGATCATTATTAATAAATGAAACAGAGGTAAAGGGCACAAAGAGAGGACTATTAGAATTGTTTGGGGTGGGGGGGAAGAGGAGGATCTTCCTGCCACTGAAGGGAAATTTAAGTCAAATTGCCTAAATCACCTGGTGGCCCATGGCAGTGATAGGTACTCCTAATATCGTTCAGTATTTCTACGACTTCCTGAGACAGACACGTCCCGGAGGTGCCTCCGTCTCCAGTCCCTGAACATTCTCAGATGAGGCTCAGTCACTCACCTCGTCAGCCTTCAGTGAAAATGCAGCACCTTCTTCCATTCCCAAGACGAAAGATTGTTCAGACCAGAAGTTACACACTCAGTAAACCTCACACCACCTCTGTGGGGTCACCTGGAACCGTCATGCTAAGCAGTGTGGTCTCCCTGCTCCCCCTCTGCCTCCTGTATCCCCTGAGGCCATCTGTTGCGCAGGGAAAGGGGCACATGCGCAGAGAAGGCGTGAGGCTGGACAGCCAGCAGCAGCCACTTCCGCGGGAATCTGGCCGCAGCCGGCAGGTGCCTCTGGGCCTGGGGAAGCATCAGCCTCCACGGCACCTGCTCCCCCTGGTTTGTCCAGGACTGGGGCAGGCACGGCAGAGTCCAAACTGAGAAAGTGAACAGCATCGTACTGCCGCCTGAGCAGACCAGGACACAGAAAGAAGGACGGCTTCCAGCCTCGGAATGGACGTGGTGTCCGCCTCCTTAGAATCCCCACGTGTGATTCCCAAACAACATTCTAACAAGCACAAGGATCTGTGAGATGTTAGCAGGTGTTCCTCACCAGGCATCCTTTTAAAGACCTCTTTGGTAGATAAGTTTCAAAATCCCTGCGCGCACTCCCCTGGGAGAACTGTGCCCATCTGCACGTCGAGGGCTCTGAAAGATCTGTGGGAACATGCCCAGCATTTCCCAAACTTACGTACAAGAGCAGTTTTTCTTCCCAGTGGGAACTTCTTTATTCAGATCTTTTCAACTCTATAATATCTAGAAGATGGTTTATTTTTTGTATTTAAAAATATTTAATTTACCAAGATTGCATATATTCGGGGCGTTCACTATGATGGTTTGCTATACATGCAGACCACATGATGCTTATCAAAAATCTAATCAGTTAACACATCCCTCCCCACCCATGCAGCATACAAGAGCCCCAGAATTTGCTCACCTTACAGCTGGAAGTTTGAAGAACATCTTTGCATTTCTCCATCCCTCAGGTCCAACCAAGCACCACAGGGAGCACTTTTTTTTTTTTAAGTGAGTATTAGCTATTTTTTTAACCAATGAGTCATTACAAAAAGTTTTGAGACACACAAAAATCAAAAAATGTAAAATCTGCATGGACAGAAACAAATGTCTGGGACACAAGGCTGGGAAGCAATACTGCTGAGCCCAGCAAGGTGAAACTTGCTCTGGTGAATCAAAGGATTCTGATTCTGATCACAGGTGTTGACAGTGTTTCTCGGAAGTGGAAAAATGGACCATAACACAGTCTGTCTCAAAACTTTTGTAGTGACCCATGTTTATATTTTTACTGATACATAATTGAAATTAATGAATATTTTACTTATAAAGGGCTCATTTTGATAGAGCCCCTTGTAAGTAGAACACCTATTAATATCACATAGCATGCCTTGGTATACAGCTGGCAAAATGATGACTCTAGCACTCTGTTTATTTTTCCTTGGGTGCCTTCATCAGCCTCCTTTACTGTGCTGGGAGCTGTCTGAGGATATCCAACAAGGAACGAGCTGGAAACCAAGTCTTCATTCTTCAGGAGTAACACTTAGAGCACAATCCTCCCTCGTTCAGTCCTCTCCTCCCACAGGCTTTCCCCTTCAGTGGCCTCATTCCTACCCTACTCTCTAAAGGGTCTTTCCCCCACATGCATCTCAAAATCTGTGTTTTACTGGTAGTTCTCCCTTTCTGTTCCACTCCTAGAGCCCTGAGCATGCGCTTATGCACTGCTATTTCTTTGTTCTACATTTTGGTCCTATTTCACTAGCTAGGCAGCATTCCCTGAAAGACAGACTTTATTCTGCATGTCAGCCCCTCCTCCCCAGTAAGCAGAGTAGGAGCATATTAATGTGGCTGACATTGCACTCTGTTTTCTCTACTGGTTCTATGGGTCACCAAGGGCCAATTCTGTTCTCCTGTGAGTGAACACAGCTTTCTAAGCTTCCAACTCACTACTAGGAAGCCATTCATGCAATAGGAATGGTCTAGTTCATTGACTTTTTCCACAGATAATCTCTCTCAGTACTGGGATTTCTAGTTCTCTAACTTGCTAGAAAACAAGACAAACTTGATCCAACAAATGGCAGCTGCTAGGAGGTCATGTACTGCGGGGAGCTATGTTCTAAGTTTGTGATGAAAAAGATAATAATACTTACTGAAATTCTCCCATTGCACTAAGTTTTAAAAATGCCTCCTCCTTTTCCTTGCCAGGATCTGATTCAACTAGCATTCACTAATGAAAACACAGTGTCCGAAGCATTATCATAGATGTTTTTACATTCCTTATATCACTTTGTAATCAGATGTCTGCAGTTCTAGCAAAACTGGATTGACTGTGTCGTATCATTTTTGTTTGCAGTTTTAACTGAAGCCAGTCAATGTAAAGTTAGAATACATATCATATACATCAGACATCAGGATCTAAAGAGTTGTATTTAAACAGACTTAAATAGATGACAAAAAAAATTTCAAATTGAATATACTTTTGGAGACATCACTGAATCTAAACTTCACCACAACCTTGCAACTCAGGTACATTTACAATGAGAAAACTAAGGCTGATAGAAATTGAATACCTTGCCCAAGGTTACACAATCAGCAAACAAAGCAGGATTAAAATGCTGGCCAGTCTGGCTCTAATTCTATCTCTTGACCATCTTCTAGCAGCTGACCAGAAAAAAAGACCTGGACAGCCCCGTGACCCCAAACCTGACCTCCCTCTTCAAATGAGCCCAGTGAGGAGATCTGGGAAGTATGTCTCTACACAGAGCATGCACAACCACAATTCTGTCAAAACACAGATTCTGAGTCAGAAGTATAAGCAGCTGAAGTGAAGAATTTGCACTTGAAAGACAATAATTGGGTACTTCTAAAGCTGGCTGCAAAGCTAGGTTGATCACGCTATTGAGAGGAGACCAAAACCCTGTTTGAGCCGAGTTGCAGTAGGGATTTGTAAGACAGGCTCTTCTCCAGCAGCCCACGCTCCAAGGAGCTGTCTCTGCAGAAATGGACGAAACTTTCTGGAGGGCTGCTGTTTGACCACCACCCCTTATCCTGTCACATGACACATCACCTGTACTTTATGAGTACATGCGATCCTGACATCACAAGATAAAGGTAGCATAAATGATGCCAGCAGCCATTCCATCCATTTTGTACCATACCCCCAAATCCCAGCATGGTCCCTTTTCTAAATGAGAAAGAGGCCACATATGAGAATAACCAGCCTAAATAGCTACAGCTTTCATAACTTTACACCAAAATGTAAGTAACTTCAAAAAGGTAGTGATTGTTTTAACTAAAATCCTAAAGGAAAGAGTATATCTTATATATACGTGTGTATGTGTGTGTATAAAATATATAGTCATTGTAAAATGTCTCATTATTTTCAAAGAGAATGTTTCATGTAAAGGAAATAGCAGATGGTGAACTTTAAGCTGGAATCTTGATTGGGAAAATCTGAATTCATATATAAGGAAAGCCATTACCTTAATGTGAGTGATTCACTTCCCAAGAAGCAGGAAGCTTGTTCTTAAGAAGAGAACATCCACTCATTGCTCAGTGACTAAATAACATTCACAGTGTTAGTCCTTACAGTTCTACAATTAACCTTTAGTCATACCATTTTTCTTACATAAGAATTGTCTAGATCATACATAAAACTTGTGCTTGTCCGCATGGTCTTTGATCTAGAGCTCTCATCCACACACAACTAATAACATATGATTGTAAAATTCTAAGAAGGGATGAAATTCTCTGTGATGTTAGAGACATGAAAACCATTAAATTTTGCTGTGTTATTCAGAGTGGTGGTGCTTTCGGTTTAATTAATGGTGGTAAATTGCTTAGCTGAGTGATTCTTTTAAGGATGACTGTTATATTAAGACAAATGGCTCTATCCTCAGGCCTGTTAAGTACAGTATGTAAATGGTCTGAACATTTGATCAAATTGAATGGCTAATCCTCTAATTGCCCACTGAGAGACTGTTGCAAGAATAATTACAGTACCTGGACCTATTCATATGCATTGCTAATCCTTTTTAAAATCTTATGAAGCTATTGTGTGACAATATACTGAGGCTGAAGTTGTCATAGGTTTGATAGACATGCTTTAAAATACTGCTTGGATGCATACCTACACAAAAACAAATAAATACATCTGCTTTCAAAGTGCTTTCTGCTTTTGGAGTATTTATCACAAATATTTTTCTGATTTCTTCGTATAAGTTAGCAAACCCCTTACTGGATAAAGGAAGGAATGTGAGTGACAAGCTTGTAGATTGAGAAAAATACAAACTCTTCCCCTGCTCTCTGTCTGGCTAACTCTTGTGTTCTCTAAAATTTATGTTGTGGGCATCACCTCTTTCATCACCTCTTCCAAGTGACCTCTTTAGTACGTCACTACTAAAGACCTACATTGAGGACAAATAACCTCTTCCAAGCTGTGGTCATGCCCTGGGTTTCCTCCATGCAAGCACGAGGTACCAGTGTTTTAGGGAAGTGAATTAGACACATCGCTGCCCCCAAGGCACTAGAAACTACAAACTAATGATCTTGACACAATGGAGGCCAAAAAAGAGGCTGAGCTGGGAGAAAGCAGGGAAGGCTTCAGGGAAAGGTCAGGGAGAGGAGAGTCTAAGAAGGAGGAACAGTGAGAACAGGGCAGGAATCAGTAGGACCACTGTCCAAGGACTCTCCCTCACGCCACCTACCTGCCCCGGTGAGACAGGGGCAGCCCCAGTGTTCGCAGAATGAGACCCTGAGTGAATACCGTGTGTAAATGACATCTTAGCATGGGCTACCATGGTCACCAGAGTGGCCTGAGGCTTTTCCTTTCAGATGCTCTTGGCCACATCAGAAAGCGAGGAGAAAGGAAGCAAGGGGCTCTAGCTAGAACGTGTGGACATCTGCTGTTCTTCTGTGGCCACCTTCCATCTTAGCATCTTTTCTCAGTGTAGGAGATGCCCTACCTTGCAAGTCGTGGTGGAAGCAAGGACTGCTCCCTGTGTAGGAAACTGATCTGCTTCCCTTGCAGCTAGGGGCACAGGCAGGGGATGTGGACTCTGTCAGCGAGTGTCCCTCTCTGGTCTGACTCAGGAGCTGGTTGTGCAAAAAAGGCAGATGAGGCCTGGAGTCCCTTCTAGCAGGAGCCCCCTCTGGTTTGTAGAGGTGGCCTTCTATTGGCCACCATGGAGGGGGCCAACCATGGTGACACCAGTATCACAGGTACGGTGTACAGTGGTCATGGGCCCTGTTCCCAGTCTGTGGTGTCATTTTGGAAATTGTTCCTGGCTCTCCAGTCAATGAGGCTAACTCTCCCCACCCCACCCTGCCTGACAGTTTTGAGCAAGCTTTTAGTTTTTAATATTTTCTTTTTCTTCTGCAATCAGCCCTAGTTTGTTTCTATTGTGACTGAGAACTTTGTCTACTTCTCCCAGGCAAGCTGACTGTGGGAAATCCTATGCTTACCTCCTGGCCAACCTGGCCCCATTTCCCAGTGGGATAGAGTCCCAGGGAAGAGAAAGTGCTTCCATCTGCCCCTCCTGGGAAGAAGCACGATCTGGTGCAAAACAGTAGCTGCAGAGTGGGTTTCTGCCCCGGGGAAGCTGGGGGAGGCATGCAAGTCTCCCCTGGCCACATCCTGGAAGGCATGGGGGATCCCTGTGCCCACAGCAGGATCCCAGCAGGTGTCATCACTTCCCCTTTCCTGGATTACCTTAGTGCAGACACATGTCCAAGCCAAGCCCGCTGGAGGCCTGTGGCCCACCTGGCTCTCTCCCCATACTCCATCATCCCTCCCGGTCATCTTTCTCCCCAAACACTGGGACATGCTCATTCTTCCAAGCCCTGCCCTGCCCACTAGGAAGCAGAAGGCTATGAGTGTCCATCAAACCTAGAGGATCCCAGATCTAGTCAGGTCAAGAGAACATCAGGAATGGGGAGCAGGGAGGGGCCACCCCCATCCCAGTGAGCCAGGCCTATAATGAGTGCAGAAGTCACTGCATCTAGGAGGAAGCTGTGGTTATGGAGCACGGTGTGGCGGATATGCGGACCAAAGCATCCCATCTCCTATTAACAAAGCCAGTAAAGGGGAGAGAAGAGCTATAATCCTGCAGTCTCACACGTGCTCTGCAAAGTCTGTATCAACCGCAGTCTTGCAGGTGAACTGATTGTCTCCTATGGATGGTCTGGAGCACAATAGCTACTAGTCCTGCCATCTCCATCTGCACATAGAGTAGGACGCTGTGTGGAATGAAGGTTATAAGGGGAAATTAAACAGAGTATACACATATAGGTAACATAATATTATGTGATAGATAATGTATAACGATTAGGGGAAGTCGAACTAGCAATTATGCAACAGGAAAAGTCTAGTGAAAATAAATGGCCCCTTTACCATTTCTCATGATATCAGAAAAAGGCCTCAAAATTACAACTCTACTAGCTAACAGAATAAACCGAGAGCAGGAAGGGGGAAAAGAAAGTACAAGAGCCCTACTGAGAGGGTTCTCGATGTCCACAGACCTGGCCCCCAAGTTGTGTCTACCATGGACACTGAAACAGTGACAGGCACCCACTGTCCCCATTCCATAGCTCAAATGACCTTTTGGCTTTTCACATTTTTTCTTTCACTTCAATGCCTTATGCTGGGAGGAGGGGTCTGGGGATGGGACAGGACCCCAGGATCTTCAGGAAAAACATTGAGGCACCCCCTGGAAGAGGCACAAGTGTAATCCCATTCTCCACCTTTCAGCTCACAGACCGCTTCATTTGCTACAAAAACACAGTAGCCAAAAGACCCAAGTGAAAGCATATTCGCACCAAAACACAATCACGAGAATTGAGGGGAACAAAGGGGCCTAGATTTCATTCAGTGCCAGGGACCTTGCTGACTTTTCTCCAGCATCAAACACAAACTACTACTACATGCTTTGAAGGGATAGATGCCATCACATTATCAAGACCTCTCAGGAAATCTCACAAGCTGGGATATGGTCTGAAGAGTTGCTGCTGACCTGTTGCCGTCCTTTGACCTGTGGCTAAGAGGATGGGGTCATGTGGTTCAATTTGGAAAGATAATGAGCTTGGGAGCCTGAAGCCCTGAGCTGAATTCCCAACCCTGCCTACGTATGACCTTTATGACCTCCAGCAAGCTTCTCAGCCTCAATTTACTCATCTGTAAAATGTGGGTAACCCCTGTGTCCTGTCCTCACGAGCTTGTTGAGAGGATTTATATGTAAAGTGACACATGGTGAATGTGCCTTTCCTCCCTCCTTCTGACATGAAATGCAGGCAAGTTGCTCATTCTCTTTTAACTTTTCTTGTTTTTCTAGATGAGAATCTGTAACAATTACCGCCACGTTCTCCCCAGCCATGTTATGAAGATGTGTTGTATGGAGGTTCTGTAATCTGTAAATGTTTAATCTTCCCAGAGTGAGGAGTTAGATAGTAGCCGGTGATTTTTTTTTTTCTAAAAACAAAATAATAAAGCCTTATTCTTCGACCTACAATTACCCAGTTGAAATAATGAAACATTGTTACAGCCATGTTGCCTGGCAGAGAATTGCTATTTAAAGCTAATGAATGAAAGAGGAAGGTGGGGGAGATGAGAGGAAAGGGCGAAAGGTCCGATCGAGGGAGGGTAAATGGTGGGATCACACCTATGGTGCATAATGCAAGGGTATTTGTTGGATTTTTTAAGTGTAGAATAAAAATGTCTTAACACAATAATTAAGGAAATGAGATGACGTGTATATTAATCAGTGTGATGTAAATGCTCTTAATTCTATATGAAATCAGCACACTGTACCCCATACATGCATTAAGGAATACATGATCTATGCATTTATGATTTAATAAAAAAAATAAATAAAGCTAATGAATTTGAAATTCAATGAGACAGTAGACTTTAACTCACTACAAAAAAATGATTAGTATGTGAGATAATGCCTATGTTAATTAGCTCAAATTAGACATTCTACAATGTATACATACTTTAAAATATCATGTTGTACACAATAAATATACACAATCTGTATTTGAAAAAAAGATAAATTTTTAAGAAGAGAGACTTAAAAACATAAAGCTAATTAAAGACACATCTATTTCTATATTAGGTAAAATGACCGCAGCTCTCAGTTCTACACAGGTCACTATGAAAGTTTTGAAACAACCAGTGTTATGCTCCATTATTCCATTTCCAAGAAACATAGTGGACAGCATTCTTTCTGATTCACTCCTTCAAGTTTTGACTTGTTCAGCTGATCAGTTCTGCTGGGAGGGCTTCATTTGTTTCCGTACATATTATAGGAAAGTACCTGTGGTAGAGCCTTAAGGATGGCCCCTGAGGACCTCCACCTACTAGACACACCTGGTCTGGCCCTCATTCCTGCTGTTCTTGATGTTATCTGAGTAACCACTAGAACACAGCAGAAGTGATGTAAATGACAGCCTCTCTACATCAGGCTCTCTGTCTCTAATCACTCACTCTGGGAAAGCAACTGCTACTCTGGAGGACACTCAGGCAACCTTAGTTAATATCCATGTGGCAACAAACTCTCCTTCAGTTGACCTTATGTGACCATGGCCCTAGCTGATAGCTTGGACTATCCTAATAAAACAACCTGAGCTAGAACTACTCAGCTAAGCATCCCTGGATTTCTGGCCCACAGAAACTACGCTAATAATACGTGTTTGTTATCTTCAGCTGCTAAGTTTGGTGTAATTTATTACCCAGCCATAGCTAACTAATACATTACCTGATCAACACACCCGGTCATACACATGCATGTATGCACACACACGCCCAGGGTCACTAAGAAATCCTTGGCATACTTGTTCAACTTGATAAATACAGTGCATTCCCAAGTCCTGCCCCAGAGCTGTCCGTACAGAGGCTTTGTCCTATCACGATGGCTTTAGTTCTTCAGCCAAGACGCTTTAGTCTCGGGGGCCCAAGAAAGCCTCATTTCACCGGAAATTGCATTGCACAACAAAGACTGTATGCCGGGTAGAAGAAGATTCCCTTCTGACTTCCATATCTTTATCAAAAAATGACAAATAGAAATAAAAGTTTATTTGCCTTTACTAAAGAGAAAAGGGCTGACTGGACTTTTTCTGGGGTACAGAAGGAGAATTCAAATTTTATGACTTTTGGCTAATCTGCTAAGCAGGGTGCCTAACACATATATGGTGAATAAGTACTTAACATACTGTCTGTCAGGTGAAGAGATTCTTCTGAAGCTTTTATATTGCTTATTACCAAAAATGAAGCAAATAACAAAATATATGGACTATTTATGCATATATTAATTCTTATGCTTTTAAACATCTGAAAGATTTCATAAATATCCAAAGGTGATTGCTGTTCAGTATTTATGGAGTATACAGTATACAAGTACATTCATAAAAGATTAAACATATTATGCCTCAGATCTGTCATGACCTATTAAATTCTACATCCATCATTTAGTTAATCCCCAAATTCTTTACCATCATCATGAAATGCAACACCCTTGCTCAACAAAATGGTTTGTTTGTTTACATAAAATGATTCCTAAAATAAAACTTTATTTCTGATTCAAACTACAAAATCCAATGACTGAGTAATGCTCTAATAAAAATATAGTGCTCTAAATACTAATGGTAATGGTATTAACTGAATGTATTATAGGTGAGTAAGGGTAAAGCAGACAAAAACTAGACTATGTAGGTGTACCATGACTGATTTAAATTGGAGAGACATCCACAAGATGAGTGGCTGAAACTGTTTTCAACCAAGCTGGTCATGATTTATTCTGGACTTCATTCTATTACACAATGATAGTCTTCACACAACAGTATTTACAAATAGAAAATCTGCCTATGGGACCTTTGGGCAGGACAAGTAGATATAAAGAGATGTGGCATTACTCTTTGGACTCTGGAAAAAAAAAAGCACACTCCAAATACCATCCACCAAGCACTAGATAACTGACTGCTCTTTGAAAAACGTTCCACAGAAAGCAAAATTTAATATCCATTAATGAGTTTTTTAAACAAAGCCAACAACATCTCAGCTAATTAGGAATAGGAGGAAATTTCCTCCAACTGATAGAGGGAATCTGAACAAAACCTAAAGCAAAATATTGGCTGCTTTGCTTCCCCCTCTAAGATGGAAACTCAGGCAAAGATGTCTTCTCTAACCGTTCTATTCAAAATGAAACTGACAATCCTAGCCATTGTAAGAAGGTAAGAGAAAGAAGTAAAAGGCACAAAGATCAGAAAAGAATTAATAAAACTATCTCTGCTGATGATGTCATGATTTACTTGGAAACCTTATGAAATGTATAAGACATCCACTGAAGCTTCTGTGAGAAATCATCACAGTCTCAAAGGATAAGAGTAATATACAAACGGCAAATGGCTTTTTAATACTAGCACAATTTGAAAAAGAAATTATTTAAAATTTAATGTACAGTAAGACTTATAATACTTAAGAAGTTGAACAAGAAAGGGCTCAAGATCTCTACAATGAAAACTATAAAATATTGCTGATAACAATTAAAGACAAAAGAAACAAGCTTTATATTACCTAACTTCAAGATATGCGCAGAGTATGTGGTATTAGCATAGGGATTGACAACAGATAGAAAAATCATTTAATGTTTTCTAAAGGGGCCAAAGCATTCCAATGGGGAAAAAATAATCCTTTCAACAAATGGTGCTGCAGTAACTTGGCATCCATGTGAGGAAAAAAATTCACTTGACCCTCTTTATTATAGAATCCACAAAAATTATTTTGAAATGAGATAGACCAAAAGGTAAAAACTCAAACCGTGATGCTTTTAAAGGAGAGCGTAAGAATGCCTTTGTGCTTTGGGGTAAACAAAGATTTATCCAATAAGACCTGGAGAATAATAACCATAAAAACTAGATTTCATCAACATTTAAAACTTCTGTCCATCAAAAGACATCATAAAGAAAATGAATAAGAGGAGACACAGACTTAAAGAAAATATTTGCAAAATATATATATCTGATAAAAGACTGGCATTCAGATGGTATAAAGAGCTCCTAAAACTTAAAAAATAAAAATGAAAAATAAAAGCAAGCAATGGATTTTAAAACTTTACAAAAGAAAAACACATGAAAAATGTTCAACATCACTAGTCATCAGGGAAATTCAAATTAAAACTACAATGAAATACTACCATGCACCAACTAGAACTAAAATTTAGATTGATAGTGCTAAAAATTGATGAGGATTTGAAGCAAACAGATCTCCAACACATTGTCAGTGGGAGTACAAAATGCTAAAATTCCTTTGGAAAAATATCTTATAGTTTCCTTAAAAACTAAATACAGGACTAATCTATGACCCAGTAATTACAATATTAGATATTTGTCCAAGAAAAAAATGAAAGCATATTTCTACACAAAGAACCATATGAAAATATTTGCAATGATTTTATTTATAATAGGCAAAAAGTGAAAATGGCTCAGGTGTTCATCTATATGAGAAGGGTAAATAAATTATGGCATACCCATTCAAAGGAATACCACTTAGCCATATAAAGAAATGAATTACTGGTTTGCACAACCCACATGAATCTTGAAAGCATTTTGGCAAAGGAAAAAGCCTTACACAAAAGAGTACTCGAGGCCCCAGCGCCTATAGCTCAACGGCTAGGGTGCCAGCCACATACACCAGAGCTGGCGGGTTCGAATCCAGCAGGGCCTGCCAGACAACAAGGACAACTACAAAAAAAAATGGCTGGGCATTGTGGGGGCCACCTATAGTCCCAGCTACTTGGGAGGCTGACGCAAGAGAATCACTTAAGCCCAAGAGATGGAGATTGCTCTGAGCTGTGATGCCATGGCACTCTACCGAGAGTGACAAAGTGAGACTCTGTATCAAAAAAAATTAAAAAAAGAGTACTCAATTCAAACCTATATGAAGTTCTACAACAGGAAAAATTAAACTGAGCATAGTGGAGACAGAGCTTGAGAGGCATGATGAGACATTTAGGGCAATGGTAATGATCTTTATTTTGGCAGGGATTTACCTTATACAAGTACATATAATATTTTTTATCAAAATCCATAGCATGGTGTACTTAAGGTTTGCATTTCATTTTATGTACATAATAGCTTCCATTCATAAGTGTGGGTTGTATGTAAGTCAGATGTTTGTAACTTGGGGGATGCCTGTATATACTTTACCTCAAAAGAAAAAAAAAGTCATCAAAAATATCAAACTCTCATCAGTATTTCTGGAGAAGAGTATATGCATTCTTTAAATACATTAAAAAATAAAATGAGTTGATAGAGGAGCAGATTGGGGATAGGTATGTTGTAAGGTAAGTTTGTTACAGTAAGCCTGCCTGACTTCATAGTGAATTGGGAGTCTTCCCTACAAAATTGATTGAATTGTGCTATGTGTTTAAAATGTTCATACTAATGTGCCAAGAAAAAAAATTCTCACAGGATATAGGCTCCTAATAACTATGTCTTTAGGCTTCAAACTCTTATACTGGATTTAGTTTCTTCTTTCTCTTGCTCTTAGCACAAATTCCAGTAGTCTCAAACTGAATGATGGGCAGACCTCAGCACTGTGCATCCATACAGGCCAGACAGCCCAGTGACACAGGTGAGCATGTCGTTGCATTCATGCTTAGTGAATCTCAGTCTTAGAAACACTTGAACTTGAATGGAATTTACAGAGAAGAGATACATGAACACAAGAACCTGCGGAATTTACTCAATTTGAATTGAAAGGTATTTCTTTCCATTCAAAGCTCAAAAACAATTAGAAAACAAATGAAATCCAAAATGTTCCAAACTGAAACTTTTCTAGTGTTGATCTGACGTCACATGTGGAAAATTCCCCACCTGACCTCCTGTGATAGGTTGTAGTCAAAACATAGTCAAGACTTTGTTTCTTTGGAAAGAAGTATGGAGAATCCTCAAAGAACTCAAAATAGACCTTCCATTTGATCCTGCAATCCCATTGTTAGGCATCTGCCCTAAAGGAAAAAACATTATTTTGTCTTAAGGACATTTGCACTAGAATGTTTATCACAGCTCAATTTATAATCTCCAAGATGTGGAAACAACTCAAGTGCCCATGGACCCATGAATGGATTAATAAACTATGGTATAGGTATACCATGGAATTCTAATGAGTCCTAAAAAAGATGGATAGAGTTGGAAAAAATTCTCTTTAGCCAAGTATCACAAGAATGGAAAAGAAAGAATC